>VZZY01006836.1:287625-571717 GCA_013400335.1 Eurystomus gularis | reverse complement strand
AAAAAAAAATCTTTCCCGGTACCTAGCATTTCTCATTCTGCTGCCTTTTGCCATTCCCAGACACAGCAATCCATCCTCCAGCTCCCCGCTCCCGAAGCAGGCAGGCCTCCCGTGCTGGGTAGGACCCCGTTTACAAGCCAGGCAGGAGAGGTTTATCCATTTAGCTGGTCAGGTTTAAAGTGTTTTGTAGCTGTGCTGAGAGGCAGCTCTTGTCTAATTCAGGAGGCTTTCCAGAGAGTGATGATGCTTTGGAGCTTGTTGGTGCTAATGTTCTAGTTTGTGATACACTGAGTGCCCTCCACTGGAGAAAACAGATCACACATTAAAGGCATGAACAAGTGATCCTGTCATTGCTATGCAGACTTTCTTCCTTCAGAAAAGAAAATTAAAGACACAGTATTGCCGTGCCCACCGTCATCCCTTCCCGGACCTCTTCACCTTCCCTAGATTATTAAAGGTTGATATTGTGGATTTTCTGTGAAACACCAAGCAAAGCCCCTGTTCCCCGAGTCTTTGGCTACCTGCTCTTTTGCTGATCCACCTGACCTGTATATTTTTCCTGGGCAAAATCTGAACTGTTTTTCTTTTCCCGTATTCAGGGGCTGAGAACAGGAAAAGGAATGTTTGCAGGTTAAAAACGAAAGGAGTGTTAAAGGGTCCGGGGGGGGCAGGAAACTACAAAGTGATGATCCACACACGAGGCATTAACTGCATGCATCAAATCCGAACATAAACACGCTGCAAACATCTCGGCTCTTCTTCTTCAAGTACCTTTTAGGGAAATACTGAGATGAATCTCAACAACGCAGAACTGAAGCTGCAGAATTAGCAACACCTTTCTTCTCCTGAACTCCTCTTTCCCCCCTGCTCTCCCCCATCCCAAAGCGGTGACTTCCCGCAGCTGCCAGTGCTGGTCTGGATTTCAGCAAGCTCCAGCCACAGATCTTGTGGTGGGATCTCAGGGATGACGCTTCTGCAGTGCCTCACCTCCTGCTATTTGCCCGGCTAGCTTACTAGGGCTTGACTTCGCTCGCACCTGGTTCTACAGAGAGACGCCAAAGGGATTTGGAGCAAGGGCAGAACCACACAGAGCTCATCTGAGGTGAGCAGAAGCAGCAGAGGACAGAGCCCTCGGTGGAGCCCCACACAGGCACCATTTCTGGTTTCCAAGTAAACTCTTTCCAACCGCTGTCCTGGTTCCCCAACAATTGTAACCCGAGTTCCTAAAGGTTGTGTACGTGTGCTGGCTGTCCAGCTGCTCCCTCTCTCCTGTGCTCCGCAGACATTAGGTATTTTGAAAACAATTCCCTGCCCAAGTCTTGACTTTAGGTGCCAAAATGGTGGGAGGACATTTTAGAAAGTCTGTCGTGAGCTAACCATTATGTGTTATTTATTTTTTACAAGATATTTAAAACATCTCCCATGATGACTAAAGAGCACCCTGCTCAGCATTTTACAGCCCATATCTCTTGAGGTTTCTATGTATTACTAGTCATAATTCCGCTCTGCAACAAAATGGAGATTGCATGAAACTGAAGGTCAGATTCTGAGCTCTTTGAGTTCCTCATTCCTGGCTCAGATGAAAAGACCCTTGCTTGCCCCTGGAACCCATTCCAAATGAAGTCACCCCTAACCTGGTTGTCTGAAGGATCTCCAGCAGAGCAAAAAGGTTGAGACAGAGAATAGGCAAAGCAGTTCAACTCCATTTAAAGGGAACAAAAAAAAAATCCACAAAACAATCCACAGAAGCCAACTTTTCATCCTCTATTATCTGCATCCAGACGATGTTTCCAAATATAAAACCTGCTTTTGTTTGCTCTGTTATGGGAATTCATCACTATGGATCAGATTGATTTCCGTAAGAAAAATATCATCATTAATCCCTATTTTTACTCTGAACTGGCCAGCAATACACACACCTCCCTCAAACAAGATTCCAAACTTAATTATCATAAATGATGTCGAAATTACTTTTTTCCATACCCCTATTAACTGCCCCTGCTTTACAGTCAGTATCACTTCCGCGAGCATTCATATTTATTCATGATATAATTCCCTAATAAAGGTAAAAGCTAAAGTGTGCAGTTATTACACCTTGTATTGATAATTCTCCAGGAAGAGTCCATTTGAAACTCTGCCAGCTCTGGGAGTGAACCGAGGAGAGTGACGTCTAAAAAAACTGCTTTTCAGGGGAGGTCTGTTCCTGGATCCTTTGATCCTATGAGAGCTGAAGCAGCATTGTCACAAGCTGTCCTCCCGCCGTGTACTTAGTGAGACTCCAAATCCCCACATCCCTACAAAAAGTTTTAAATAATTTTGTTTTCATGAGAATCCTGTGATACTCTAATGGGAAATGTCGTTAATTCCAAACCAGAACACTTTAGTACAGCTAAAAAACAAGTGAGCTTCCACTCAACAGCACAAATGTCACCCCCACACCAAACTTTTTGGGTTTTTTACATTTTCTGATAAAAGAGGAAACAAAACCATTTGAACATTTGCCAAAGAGGAAGAAATGGGCAAGTTTTAATCAGTCTCAACAAATGACTCTAAAAGGTAAAAGCCGCGTAGAAGAAAGGAGGATGAAAATGCCTGTTTGTGGTTTTGTTCCATCTCTTCAGAGCGGCAGGAGGTACGAGATCTCTGCAGACAGCCCAGAGAAACCTGAAATGTTCTAAGTGCTCAGTTGATCCAGGTCCAACTGGCAAAGCTTCCTGTCACCTGACCAAGAGCTACCGAGATAAATTACCCACACTAATAAGTTTGTGTCATGGGATCTATTGCTTCTCTTCCAGGACAATGGATCTGTACACGTCTAATTAAGTCTTTGATCAATACCAGCAGTTGTGATTATTTTCTGTGTATGTTTATGTCAAGCGTCTATCATAGAAGGGTTTGTCTTGGAACAGACCTTGAAGACCATCTCATTCCAACCCCCTGCCATGGCAGGGACACCTCCCACTAGACCAGCTTGATCAAGGCCCCGTCCAACCTGGCCTTGAACACCTCCAGGGATGGAGCATCCACAGCCCCCCTGGGCAACCTGGGCCAGGGTCTCACCACCGGCAGAGTGAAGAACTTCTTCCTTACATCTGATCTAAATCTATCCTCTTCCCGTTTGAACCCACTACCCTTCATCCTATCACTACAAGCCCTTGTAGAACATCCCTCCCCAGCTTTCTACACTGTCCTGTGGTACCAGCTGTTCAGTTACTGGAGGTGTACAGCCCTGACTAACTTCTGCTAGCTGCATCAGCAGTGGAACTACTGCTGGAAGGAAAGGACCTAATGCTTTTTGGCCAGTTTCTTCTTTTCTGCCTACAGAGACCTCAAAGGTTTGTGCTGCTCCTGCACAGCCTATTCAAAACACTCCTTAGTGAGAAAGACAGGAGCAAAACAAGCAAACTTAAGAGGTGCTTGGGCCTGCCAAAGGTATTGCCAGATCCACGTTTACAACGCTTACGTCTCAGGCAGCAAAGAGCACTTTGTATTTCCCCCTGATCTGCTCGGCCATTAGGCTGTATTCGAGTTGCATTTTCAAGGCTTTACAAAATCGTTTGGATTTCTTGGACAGATTTAGAGGTTTCAGGCACAAAAAGAACAATTACAGTCATCCAGACAGAATACAAACCAAGGATCCTCCCCAGAATGTTTCCACAACAGACCCATAATTTCTGCGATGCCGTCCATGTTGTAAAGATGAGTGGCCTTTATTTGCAATCCCCAAAGGACAGAAGAGCCCCCAGCTCCTGTGTGAGTTACTGCTGTAGAATCCACACTACTGTACAATCACGGAATCCTTTAGGTTGGAAAGACCTTTCAGATCATCCAGTCCAACCACAACCCTCCTCTGCCAAGCCCGCTGCTGAGTGGTGTCCCTCAGCACCACATCTACATGGCTTCTAAACACATCCAGGGATGCGGATTCAACCACTGCCCTGGGCAGCCAATGTCTGAGAAGCCTTTCAGTGAAAAAATGTTTCCTAATGTCTAACTTAAACCTGCCCTGAAGCAACGTGAGGCTTGGAGTTTGAAGAGCTGGAGCTCTGGAAGAGTGTGTTCAGCACGAGCCCTGCATCAGTGTCTTCCCTGACCAACTTCAACCTTCCATCAGTCACAACAGTCCCACATAAGCCTTTGTTCCCATCATCTCCTTTTCTATCAGGTGCTAACGTAACCTGCTGGCGTGTACAGGGGCTCCTCCTATGAGCAACCAAAGACACAACCCCAACACAGCCTCTAAGGGAAGAATTTTGTATTTTTAGTACAACTGTGAAGGTTGATATGACTCAAAGTGTAGAATCAGATCCTCCCAGCTTGAGTCTGTGCATCTCATTGGAATGGCAGATATCCAGGACAAGCTGGACTATACACTAGCCTAAATACTGACTCTAGATGCTCTCCAGATTTTCTCCAAGCCATTACTCTCACAAGCGTATCAGCTTCACCAAGACATTTCCTCTTTATTGAATTCAGGTTTTATTTAAATTTTTCTCAGACATCTATTTTTATTTATAAATTTATCTGCTTAGTGACAAGTGTCTAATCTTGGCTCTAATTGCTTCTAAAGCATCTACAGCCTTAGCAAACCCCATCTAAAAATAACCAGACAGCCCAACAATACAAATATCGTGTATCCTAAGATTAACTAGAACATAACTCCTCCTCAAATGCAAGCCCTGCTTTTCTATCCAAATGTCGATTCCTTAGTTTATACCCCTGACAAATAGTTTGCAGGATCATACATCAGAATTTGCTGGCAGTATGATATAGCCAAAAGATATTTAAGATGTTTACTGCTGTCAACATTTGGGAGACTGAAATGAAAAGATGGTTGCAACCACAACACTTCAACCACACTCCACGTTAGCTGAGTGTGTGGCCAAAGTGGAAAACAAAAATGCTGACAATGTTCTTCTGGAGTAGGTAGAAGCCTACCTGGAATCCTCAAATGCTATCCCAGCACAGAGATATTTAATTAGAATAAGAAGAAGTAAGCGACCATTCCAGCTGGACAATTATTCAACACAGGACTGACCACGTGCTCCATTAAGAGACTGTTAGAGGTACAAGTCATGTCCGTGTTATTGGGAGCTGCACCTTTAAGCAAATTTCTTCCCAGCTCCAGGATTCCAGGCGAGCAAGTGCCCACGAGGCATCCCAAGGCCAGGCTGGAGCAAACGGGTCTACCCTTGAGGTCCCTTCCAACCCAAACCATTCTATGATTCTATGATTATCAGGCAGGGGCTGTGGCAATTGCCCACTCATTAAAGGAAATCCTGCTCCACATTGTGAGTCCAAGGAGATTCCTGAATAGAGGATCTTATCACGGGCGCATCACTGCTTCCAAGGAAGCCTGAGGATGGAGGGAAGATACTGTTCATGCCCTCAGCGCACACAGCCCGCTCGGGTAAGACCTTCCACACACACCTGGGATGTTGCTCTTCTCCTACAATGCCACACGTGTTGCCCTCTTTGTCCTCATCTACACCACTCCTCCATCACTCCCTTCCCAGCCGCTGTCAGTGGAAGTTACTCACACCTCCAATTAGCCTGTTGAGCTTTCAAGTGAAGACCTTCAAGTCACTGCATTCAAAACAAACTTGCAAATTCTATAGGCTAAAAATGTGTATAAATTCTCCAAGTTAATCTGGCACGGCACATTTTGAATGAAACAGATGTGTCCACGTTTGATGTGGACTAGTAACGTACACACAGGGAGGAACAGGACTCTTTGCATATGTCAACGGGTGTATGTATTTCATGAACTAGCTTGCACATCGAATTCTGCCTCAACATGTACTTTGCACAACACTGCTCAAGTGGGAAGGACCAGAGACATCTGTGTGGAGTTAACTGGCAACCCTTTCAAAACACGCCTTCCTTCAATGCCATCTACAGGAAAACACGTTTCCTAATGAGTAAAACTTCTCAAGAATACACTGGTTAATAAAGGCACACAAGAAATGACCACGTCTTGCTTGTCTGCTTATAGATGACTGTCTATAGATTCTCTGTTGTAGATGCTCCATCCCTGGAGGTGTTCAAGGCCAGGTTGGACGGGGCCTGGAGCAACCTGGTCCAGCGGGAAGCGTCCCTGCCGTGGCAGGGGGCTTGGAATGAGCTGATTTTTAAGGTCCCCCCAACTCAAACCATTGGATGACTCTCTGCTTACACAGCAGCCAGCGCGCCAGGCCAGCATGGCAGCATGTCACGATGTCATTAATGCATTTTAACTGATGGTGAGAATTTTTGTACAGGTGACAGTCTTCAGTACAGGGATACACGAACCAGTCAACAGTAACAATTCAAATCACAGCACCAAATCTCCAAACTCAGGGTGGGTTTTTAGGGAAATGAGAACATGTTTCACTACATCATCCTGAGCACACGATTGCCTGACTTTTGTTAACGTTCTGCTCCAGTGGAATGATGTGGTGATAAGGCCTTCTCCGAGTCAATTTATCTGGCCTGTATTCACTTGCTTCCTTTTAATTTGTTCTCATTCACCAAGACTGAAAGAGATACACAGCTCAGAGATCAAATGCTGCAAATACAGCTAGTGTGCATCGTTGTTTCAAGGGCTACTGAACTCAGACTTTGGGTTTGCCTTCTCCCCTCTCTCCCCACTGCTCGTAAATGACGAATAAATTAGCAGTTGGGGTGTAACGGCTGGCGCAGCTTCGTTACCTTACTGCCATCCTGTGCAGAGGTACAACTTCTGACTTTGAGGCTTCAACGCCCTGTGAATTATTGATGGCAATGTACACACCCAAGCTCTTACCTTCAACTCTTCCTGTGCTAGCTGTTCGATTGTCAACAACTCACGACCACTGCCACTTGGCTGGTCCGTTAAAACCAGCACGCAGTAAAACCCTTTCTGGATTCCTGATTGTTTCTACACTCTTAAAATATTGTCAGTTATAAGGTAGCACATCCAATCAGCAATACTGTTGTCCTGCCTGTCAGTAGAGACCTTAGCAGCTAAACAAAGGTGCATTTGACAGATGAAGAACTGAAACTTCAGAGGACTGACATGCCCGAAATCTTACAAAATATCTGTACCAGACTTTGAACCAAACCAGCACCTTTTTAGATTCCATCCATGGCTTACCCCCGACTACCCTTCTCATAGTCCAAACAAGCTCTCAAGTTGTGACCAAACAAAAAAATCCCTGCAGGATATGCTCAAGTTCCCTGATCCTGGACTACATGAGACACTGTAGATTAAAAGAACCATGAGCCACAGGAAAAGAAGGTGCCCAGCGACAGAACGAGATGCAATGAATACAAGTCTCAGCACAAGAAATGGCATCTAGATGGAAGGAAGGACGTTTTCATCATGGGGTACAACCTACTAGACTAGATTGCTCACAGAGGTGGTGGAATCTCTACCCTTGAAAACATTCAACACCAGATTGGACATGGGCCAAAGTAACGTGGTCTAGTGGAACAGCTTTGAACAGGAGGGTCCGGACTACAGACGTTCTGATGTCCCTTCTGCATTAATTACTCTATAAAAGGAAATTAATCACGCTGAACTTTTAGGGGAAACTGGCTCCATACCTTAGTGCTCCCGTATAATTCTATCAGGCACCAGTCAGCATGTTCAGCACGTAAACAACTCCGTAGATCAGGACTGAAGTTCCTCATACGATGCTCTCACACGAAAGGACAGGTTTTCAAAGGGGAAGTACCCACAACTGGAATCTGAAATGGAACAAGAAAATGCTCAACGCTCAGTGTTTCATTCCTCCAGAATTCCGAATGACCTGACTGGTAAATAAACAACCCATGAACTCTTCAGTTACAGGCAACAGGTAATTTTCATCTAAGTGAAAGGTTCCAATTGATGTTAATTTGATATTTAACTGGATCGCTATGCAAGTGTATTCAAAACAGAGAGCGTTCCGAAAACAGGAGTTTTTAAATTAGTGTTTATTCCATCTGACATACACAACCTGGAACACCATAACCATTAATCCTTGCTACGGTTTTCATTTCTTTGGGAATTCAGAAAGCCTTTCTTAAATTTTTCCCCTTGTCACCCTACCTCTCATGCTCCTCAAAGCCTGTCCAGAGGAAGTTTCTAATCTAATTAGCAGATTCATGACCTGGATGATCAAGAAGGTAGACACCAACAGCAAGTACTTTGTAACATCTGTGGAGTTTATAGTCAATCCACCAGGTTGCCTTCTCATTAAGACAAACAGCAGGAGGAAATTACTGGCCTGTATCTAACTATATATTCAAATTCTATGTAGCTGCTCAAGCCCTGGTGAGGGTAATTCTCTGTACAATGCTATTTATATGATTGTTATTTAAGTATAGTATTATTTACTGTTTGCATTGCAATGGCATTTAGAAGTCACCACCATGGACACTTGTCCACGTGTCCAAAGTGTAGCCGTTGTTGTTACTGAGGCTGTAATTTCTAGCTTCAATATTCTCCCAACAGGACTGCTCTACCCTAAGTTAGTCAAGTATAAATCAGCTTAACCTAAAGATTTTATACGACAAGCAAGTCCTAAAGACAAAGCTTCTCTCAAACTTCTTTATAAAAAAACCCATATTTTGGTTGAACACTTCAGCCATAGGAACAGGGACATGGAAAAAAAAAGCTGAGGAAATTCCCAGAGGAGGCATGAAATGTAAAAGAAATACCAGTGCAGCAAGAGGAACATCTTGCTCTGCCCCTCCTCATCGTTACAGCTACTATCAGCGAGGTTCAAGCCTTGTCCAGAGTGCATCCTCCAGAGGCTGAGCATCCTTAAACCCGACTGACATCAAGGGCACTCAGCACCTCACAAAATCAAGCCTTACTTACTCAGAGTAGTTACCAAAGAAGCCTCTTGTACAAGCACGGATTACACTTGAAATAAACAACTGAACAGATTGTAGAGATACTTTATGCAGCTTGTCTTCAACTTAAAGATCATTTATAATGCTGCAGTAATACATTGGGCCCCTGAATGTTTGCGGAACAAAAATGAAAATACAACCTAAGGCTGATTCACAGAACCACCGATCTGCATTTCTGAATGCTGCTATCACGTATGAGATACTCGTGAAGACAACTCGGGCCAAATTCTGACTTGAGTTACCCAGGAGTAAATCCAGAGGGGCTTTGCACTGCAAAAGCAGTGGAAAAACACACTCTGTTTCGAAATAACTCTGCCCTTTTCAGCTCAGGCTTTCCAGCATTGCTAAGGGCATTGGCATGGAGCAGCTCATCTCACAGAACAAGTAACATGGTATGTGCTGCAAGCACTGACCCGGAGCTCTCAGCAGCACTGCCTATTGATTTGAGCCTGGCAATTTTGGGGTTGGGACAGCTGCCTGGACACAAGGCTCATCTAAAACCTCCACCGGTGCTGGCAGAGGCTTTCACCAGGTGTTAGATTTTTACTACTTATGCTATTCTGTTAGACGGCTCGTGCACAAGAAGCTCCTCATCTGGGACAGAAGGCTGAAGCCCTTCCCTGGAGAGCAGAGCCCACATCCCTCTCCTCTTCACCTCCTGTGGGCTTTAGCGTTGCCCATGGCAGGAGTCTGGGGGTTCACCCCCCGTCAAGAACAAGGGAGACTGTATTTTATGTCCTGCAGGATAACCAGCGACAGATCAGACAATTTGGTTTCAGTCACAAGACTCTATGCAATGGGCATTCACAGATATAGATTGTAGGAGAGAAGAGCAAAGAAGTGCCAACTATCAAAAGTAACTGTTTAATCACTAAATAAATCCAAACCATATAAAAATCTAAAGGGTATAGAAAAATGGGGATAAAGCCATTTAAAAAATAAAACACATGAGCCAGAAAAGCAAGTCCAAGTCCCAGCAATGCTTGCCCCTGTAGAGGAAATGCTTTGTTATTCAAAAATGGAGGGTAATTGCCTCTACAATCCCATCCTCCAGGACTTCAACTACACTAAACCACAAAGCCCTGCTTGTAAAGAAATGTGCTGTAGCTGGAAAATACTGTCCCCTTTAGTATTCTGCTGTGTATACTCATTTTGAGTAAAAGCAAGCAATGCCACAGCCTAAGAGGCTGTCACCGATGAACCCTGAAATAGCCATTTAGCAGAAACCACAAGCAAAAGCAAAAATAAAGGTCATTTATTTCATTTTGAAACTTACCTCGCTCCTTCTAGGGTACTAAATAAGCTATAAGGGTGACAATTAATTGAAGTGGATGCACATCCTGTCAACCAGGAAAAACCCCCACCTTTTATTTGCTCCAAACCTTGCTTGTTTTCATGCCAATGTCTGCGTTTTCTCACTTTAAACCACAAACAAGTCGATGTAAGGATGGCTGCAAGGCTAAGGTGATTACAGGATAATTCCTGTTTGCAAGAGCAAACAAAATCAATTGCAATTGTTTAGGAACTGTGCACATTAAATGGTGGTGAAAAGACATTTGCTGGGCTTCTACAACATGGCTTTGTTTTAATCCCAACAAGGAGAAGGGTTGGGCTGACACAAGTCCTCAGGAGATGATTTGGAGATGCACACACTGTCCTGTGCCCGGCACGAAGGGACGGAGCTGGGTCTGCTGCAGATGACACCAAAGTGCATCTGGACAAGAGGTAAAAACCACCAACAAAGAGCCAACCCCTCCTGAAAAAATGTATATGAGAGAGAGGAAAATTGATTGGTTCAGGAAGTCAATTGAATTCTCTGTTACAACACATTAAATACAGAATTACTCACTTTAACTTCAGATTAATTATGCTTTTCAGGTAAACATGACAACTGTCATCTTGGCTAACACGAGGAACTGAATCAACTGCTTCTTGCCTTGACAAGAAGACCTCATTAGCCGTCTACAAAGCCCAGATCACTCCCCTTTCCATACGCACCAAATCTCCTCCACTACCCAGACACATGTGATGCACAATTCGTCTTTGTCCTGTAGATCTAATGGATTTTTCTTCTAAGAGCTGGTCATTCTTGGGGATGGGTGGGAGGGGATACCAACAGCACCATTGTCCAAGCTTTAGTTACACACCACATCAAAGATGTCAGTTGAAGATGACAGCTGAAGATGTCCCTGCTCACTGCAGGGCCGCTGGACTAGATGACCTTGAAAGGTCCCTTCCAACACGTAACGTTCTATGATTCAATTTTAAATTTTGGTCTTTGCTTGAAACTAGACGTGTGAAAAGAAACCCGGATTGAACCAGAAGCACATCGGTCAAGGAGAGGTGGAGAGCTGGGACTATTTCGCCTCAGCAAGAGAAGGCTCAGGAGAATCTTATCGATGCGTCCAAGTACCCGATGAGAAGGAGTGAAGATGACAGAGCCAGACCCCTTGTGCTGCCCAGAGACAGGACAGGACGCAACGGGCACAAACTGGAACATGGGAAATGGCATTTAAAAACAAGAAAAAGCTTTTTACTGTGAGAGTGCTCAAAGATTGGAAGAGGTGACCCGAAGAGGTTGTGGAGACTCCATTTTGGGCAATATTCAGAACTCAGGAGGACACAGTCCTGGGCAACCTGCTCCAGAGCTGATCTTGCTTTGAGCAGGGGGCTTGGCCTGGTCCATCTCTGGAGATCTCTTCCAGTCACAACCATTGTACGATTCATAGAATCATAAAATGGTTTGGGCTGGAAGGGACCTTCCAAGGTCATTGAGTCCAACCCCCCTGCAGTCAGCAAGGACATCTTGAACTAGCTCAGGTTGCTCAGGGTCCCATCAAGCCTGACCTTGAATGTCTCCAGGGATGGGGCCTCCAGCACCTCTCTGGGCAACCTGTGCCAGTGCTCCACCACCCTTATAGTAAAGAACTCCTCTGAGAAGGATTAAGATTGCAGCTCTGTACGTTGGTAATCCACTCGTAATACAAATTCTATACATAATGACAGAACTTGAGGGTGCCTGAGGAAAGGGAAAAGAAAAAAGTTCTCAAGTAATGTGTCTTGATTTAATTATTTATGGTGATGCTTGATGGTCTCACTACCAGGTCATACATGACCTCTGGGTAGTGTCTTCATCCTTCCACATTAATAAGATCTTGTGACACAAATAACTTTGACGATTTCTTTTCGTTTAGTGCCACAGAACAGTGTATTTTTTTGCTGAGGAAAAAGGTTGATTTTAACACAAGCAAACGTCCTTTAGAAACAGACACTATCATTATACTCAAGAGGCCAATTATTCATTCTTTATCCATTTTTTTATCCTAGTTTCTGCTTTATAAGACTAGAGCAAGTTGTGAGGGGTTATCTTTACTGAGGGCCTTTAGATAGTCTGCATGGAATGCCTGAGAGTATTTTAACATGTAAAAAAATTGTCAGACTTGTAAAATATGTGCACTGATTCTTATTCTAACTTAATAAATAAGTATCTTTTCTTATTTATCTCCAGAACTCATCCATAATACAGCAGTACTTGCTCTTTATGGACAGCTAGATTATAGAACACCAGTTTCCTGGAAATCACAACCTTCTGGGGGAAAAAGAAGAAAAATAACCCAAACGCAAATTAAGAAAAGTTGAAGTGTCATACACATCAAACTCTGCATTATTTCAGTACAGAAACACTAAACTATATTGCATACATAGGTAAACACCACAGGATTTAAATACTTATCTAAATAATGCAGTGTAAGTTTGTGCTTGAACCTGGATGGAGAAGGAGGAGCAGAGGATTCCAAAAGCATCTCCTAATGGAATGAACAAAAATAAGTCTATTTTTCTTTTCCTGATAAGAAAACTCTGTTTTTCAACAGAAAGTTCTTCCCACAATGACTTGCAGCTAACACAACTATGTCCCCACCTCTCAAATCAGCAAAGGAAATCAGGTTCTTGGCTACACCCTCCAAGGAGCCGTGATACTTAAGCACAGGGCACATTCAGAGGGACACTCCATTAATTATTTTCAGAGATGACTTTCAGCACCTGATCACCCCATTTTGCATCTTGGATCTCCAGCCTCGCAGTTGGCAGGTTCCACGTTCAGCAGCGATGGGTTCTTTCATCCTTCGAAGGTGACACTTCAGGGCTGTCTCGCGTCTTCTCTGCATTGCTGAAGTTCTTGGTGATCAAACACCTGATGCACGAAGCAGCAATGTCAAGATCACTCCAAGAAAACCATCTGGTGGCTGGCAAAGCTCCATCTGATAGATACTCAAAGGACAGAGCTAAGGGTGGGGGCATGGGGGGGTATCTCGGTAGCTGGCTTCTTCCCATCTCTGCCCAAGGAGGTACTTCTATTTAGCTGGAATGAACGTTTGCATCTTCAGCTACCACAGATGCCTCTGAACATCTCACCCACTGCCTTTAATGCTAGTTCCCATCCTTGCAGCTTTTCCAGAAGCCCATCATTTGGGGTTAATTTCTCACACGGCGTGACAGTGATTCAAGATTATGCTCAGCAACAGGGCGGGGGGGGGAGGAAAAGCAAGAATCCACCACAGGAAATTATGTGATCCATAACTGCTTGAGTCAACATTCAATTGTGATTATGAACATCCTAAAAATGCTGACCTACACTAGTCTTAAAAAAATAAATAAATCCATCAGGAAATAAGGAGCAAACACGCAGCAAAACACATCATCCAGCAGACAGCGTGGGATGAACCTGGAAATTTGGTTTCTATTTCTGGCTGCGCTTTGACAAGTTACCTCCCCTGTCTGTTCTCACCTTTCCTCCTACCGGGACAAGGTTCTTTTGCAACTAGTTAGGGATGATTTATGCTGTGCTGGCATCTAAGAGTGAAGATCATGGATGGTGTAGAGGGAAACTCAAGAGATGTGCCCTACTCAAAAGAAAGTGGCACAAGACACTATGATCTTGGCTGGCCTCTGTTCATGTCGGCTTATCAATAAAATCCTTGAATTTCACAACACGGTGCTATATATTCAGTAGAACTTGTTCCAGGGACTCCCCCTTTAATCCCCGTGAGAGGCGAGCACTGCCCCAGCCAAAACACAGCAACTAAAACAAACCAGCTGTCAAAATCAGTTGTTGGCTTGAAAAGACTAAATGGAAAGAGAAATTTTAAAAGGAAAAGGACCAAGAAACAGCAAAGCTCTTTCCCTGCCGGTTCAAAATACTGATGCCAACCCCAGATTGCCAGGGTCCAGGTCCCTCCTCTACCTGACTTTCACAAGGCAAATGCAATGGGTGGGCTTCAAAACACCGTCATTTTCAGGGTTTCCTGCCTCCAAGGATTCCACCAAACACTTGAAATGCCAGTATCCAGCCCGGATTACTGAGCATCCAGGGACAAAGGCAAGTTCAACTGAGGAAATCCCCCCAGACTGGAGCTTTGGAACATCCTCCTTGATGGGTTCCATACAAACTCCAAACTGTACCAGAACTTTTGGCAAAATTAGCTTCAGATCTTTTATTTTCTAACAGTAGTGATGAAGAATCTCTTTTGAACTTTCAAATTCACTCTCAGATCAATCCCCAAAACTCCAAGGCTATGTCTTGCATCCCTTCACATAACTATTCCATTAAAACGCACTGTTTCCTAAAGGATTAATAACACGTAGAGCTCATTGAACAGCTGTAACATCCTAATAGCTACAAGAGCGAGATCTGAGGAAGACGGGTATCTGGATTCCAGCTTCATCAAAGGTTAGCAGAACTTGCCAAATTGAGTCCTTCCTTATTTCTGGCTTGACTATATTAAACAGGGATATATGCATTCTGAATGTGCTTTTCTTTGAAAGATACTGATAAAAACAGAGAATCACAGAATCGTTCTGATTGGAAAAGATCTTCAAGATCATCAAATCCAACTGTTAACCCAGCAACAACCCATGTCCCTCAGCACCACATCTCCACGGCTTGGAAACCCCTCCAGGGATGGGGACTCCACCACTGCCCTGCCCAGCCTGGCACAGCCCTTCACAACACTTTTGGAGAATAAATTGTTCCTCGTGTCCAACCTAAACCTCCCCTGATGCAATTGAGGTCGATTCCTCTTGTCCTGTCTCTTGTTCCCTAGGAGAAGAACCTGACCTCACCTGCCTCCAACCTCCTTGCAGGGAGTTGAAGATACTGGCACAACACTTAGTCTAAAGTGACATTCTGCACAGGTACCTTCAAGCCACCTCACAGAGAATTGAACACGCTACAATAATCAGCTGACGCTGTAATTTACTCTACACACATCATCTGCCTCCCTGCAGATTTCAAACCTGTAATAATCAACCACTTGAGTTCAGAGAAATCTGATGTTTGTCAAAAGGTTCTGCGTATTGCTTTCACTTAGGCCGCAATTCAGCAAAGCATGTAAAATACAGTCATCTTTACCTTATGGTTAACCGCCATCGAAGCTGTCCACGCACGCTGAAGAGCTGCACTCAAGAGGACAGAAAAAAGGGTGTTTGAAAACTAGAAACACCAGGTATGGATGGAACGGGTCTAGCTTTCTACAGCAACGCAGAGTTACTCAGCCTCCTGTACTGACAATTCCTTCTTGAACTGTTACATAGAGGAAATCTGATTTTTTAAAAAAATCAGGGTCCAGAGGAGGGCTACAAAGATGATCAGAGGGCTGGAACCCCTCTGCTATGAAGACAGGCTGAGAGAATTGGGCTTGTTCAGCCTGGAGAAGAGAAGGCTCCACAGAGACCTTCTTGCGGCCTTCCAGTATCTGAAGGGGCCTACAAGAAAGATGGGGGAAGTCTTTTTACAAAGCCCTGGAGTGATAGGACAGGTGGTAATGGGCTGAAACTGGAAGAGGGGAGCTTTAGATTGAATATTATAAGGAAATTCTTCACTCTGAGGGTGCTGAGAGCCTGGCCCAGGTTGCCCAGGGGGGCTGTGGATGCTCCATCCCTGGAGGTGTTCAAGGCCAGGCTGGACGGGGCCTTGAGCAACCTGGTCTAGTGGGAGGTGTCCCTGCCATGGCTAGGGAGGGTCAAACTACATGATCTTTGAGGTCCCTTCCAACCCAAACCATTCCGTGATTCCAGGATATTTACTTTCTAGAGCGCTGGGAAGCCTCTGGTTGTTGGTAAAATATAAATACATTACAAGAGACAACACACAGCCGAGGGTCAGTGTTTTTCTCCCATCTCCTACAAATGCTGCTGCATAAGTTTTCTTAGGGCATGCGAAAAAAAGCAAAACAGAGACACTTGAGCCACATCAGCCACAAACTAATTCTTGCCAGAATTCAAAGCAACAGAGTCGTGTCAGCACAACACTGCGTCTAGATTAATTAGCTTTGCTGAGGGGCAGAGCTAATTAGCCCTTGCACTGCCCTACTACCGCTATACTGCTTCCAGACACATCGGCCTGCTCCAACCTGCTCCACCCAACGTGGACAACAGCCCAGAAGAGATGGCCTCGAGTGAAAACTGCAGCTAACGTGGTAAGAAAATCGGGGAGAGGGTTCACGTAGTGTCCTTTTTAGCACTAACAGGACGGCGATCGCTACACCCCCGCCAGCAGAGACAAACAGGGAAAAAAATGTCCTTGTGATAATTAATGCAGCGGATAATAACAGCGTTGATTCCAGTAGGAAATGTTAATTCAGGACATTGGGATTTCAGCCATTTTTAGCATACCCTCTCCTCTCACCCTCACCTCTGTCATCTCCCTGCCTGTCCCTGCTGCTGAGCCCGGGTGTTCTCTGCACGTCTCGGAGCTGCTTTGCTGGACAGATGAAAGGTTCATTTACATGCCTGTAGCAGCTGTAGTGGAATTAATATTGGTCTCATTATCTTAGCCTAGGATGTACAAGCCACCGGTTTTGCAATGCATACTGATGCAATAAAGAGACGGGAAGAAGGGAAAGCAAGCTGGCTGCTCTCATGATCAATGATATGGCAAAGAGTTGAGGAAATCCTAGAAAGGAGAGAGTTAATCTGGAGTAATACCCTGAAAGCTAATAGCACCTAATGCCATTTATTAAAAGAAATCTGTTGGAGTACGCAGTCTATGCCACAGTGGTTTTAATTAAAAGGTGGAAGAAAAGTGAAATCATTTATCCAAATCACCCTGCTTAAAGTTAGGGCTCAGTTTTGAAACATCCATTTCCACACATCTACGGTACAGGCATTAGCAACTCCAAGATTTAAAAATTCAAGAGACTATTAAAAAAGAGATTGATCGGTTGCCGCTGTTTAATGAACCAGGAGGATTCATTTAGGTCAGCTTTTTCAAACTTTTGTCCTACAATTACGCAGGAAAAAAATCACTGTCTTGGGGCGGGGGGGATGTAAAATACATCAAGTAGTTTGGGCACGAAGAAAACTACTGAGTATCATGGACCTTCTCCACCACATTAGAAACTGTCAGCACTCAACCTGAAAGGAGAGAGAAGGGGATGGGATGTTAAGTGGACTTTGGTGGTCAGCCCATGATGCTGTACCCCTTGACAAATCATCTGCTGGTATTCCACACAGGAACATACCCTCAAATACAGCGTCCTACTAGAGGACAGAGGTAATATCAAACTTCTGTTGGTGTCTATGCATTATGCAGAGGGCCACCTCGAGAAAAACACCTCAGTGTGAGACATTGTGAACTTAAAACGAACCTGCTGTTTCCCCATTCACTAATTATGATGCTACCTTTTGAGATCAGCTGGCATAAAACCACCAAGCCTGACCTCCGGCCTAGTGAAGTCCGTCCATCTCCTCACTGATTTCCACGGATCTGGAGCAATCCCATCAGTATGCTGTGAAACATCTAACAGCAGAGAATGTAAAGCTGAGCTCACAATGAAGAAATGTACCAATTGTTTAATGATTGATGAGGGAAATGTCAGATGAATTATTTGCCAAACGATACTAGTCCATCTGTTACAGAATTTTGCATGTAATGACAAAAAGAAATTAATTATATCTAGTTCATATATAGCAACATTCTAAATTGCGCATCGCGGCTCTTTTCATAAACAAGTCCAGCATCATTATCTCCATTATCCAAGTACAAAACCCGAAGCGTCGGTGGAAGGGTAGTCACAAGCCCTAACTTCAGAGACATAAGGTGCCTAAATTGGGAAGCAGGTCTAACACAGCACAGCCCGTGAAGGGAATGATGGGCTGCTCCAGAGGCAATTCAAAACTCACTCCTGTGCAGAGGCTGAGAATTAGAGAGAGCTTCTTATCTCCAAGGTTTGAGGGTGCCTGAAATGAAGCTCTGGACGTGCCCCCCAACGCCTACTTTCTGCAGTCATCCAGCAGGACACTGGTAGAACCAGCAGCATTCAGCGCAGTCCCAGACCTCAGTCCCTCCACAGAGCTGGACTCCTCGTTTGGCAGACACCAATTTTTCATGCAACTCCACTTGCCTCCATTCCAATTGTCACCAGTGTGTTAGATCACAGGGTGTTTGAGTTTAATACCATTCAACTTTAAATAACACTGGAACTGCATCAGTTATTATTTTTTTCCTCAACATACTTCTTGCCTCTACATGAACTGTTTGTGCCCTCTCTGGTCTGATTGTAAAGAATAAAAAGCACGCATCTTTTCCAGTGAGTTCTCACTCTGCTTCCTCCAGAAGTCTGGCTTATCACAGGTACCTTCCAATCTCTTCATCTATTTGGATTTCTCAGAGTGAGAAAGTTACTTCATGATGAAGCAATGCGCTCATAGAATAGGATCATAGAATCGTTAAGGTTGGAAAAGACCTCTAAGATCAACAAGTCCAACCGTGTCCTCAAGACACTAAATTTCCTGAGATGTAGAATGACACACCCCTCCCAATGAAACTCAGATTTAAGTGTTCTAACGTTAAGAGAAAAAATCACCTTGCAACAGGAGGAGCATCACTGAGTACTGACAGTAACTGTCAGCAAGCACTTAACCTTCTTTTAAGTCTGGGAACGGCCATTTTAATCTGAACAACGTTCTGTCCTGACGTGCTCTGGACTTGAGTTGAAACAACACGTTGCCTCAGACATTTCCCACAGGCAGAGGTGCCACACCAGGGGTTCGAGATCTTCAGATTCCGGGGGGTTTCTCCAGTCTGCCTCCAGCCAAATATTCTTTGTATTTCACAGTCATCCACATTTCTGCACAGCCAAAAAATCCAAAGCTTTAACTTGGTCTATTATAACCTAGCGACACTTGCTCCTCATTTTTAATTCATCTTTCTGTGGTGACTCCAGAAGACAATCCTTCTTTACAGCCAATGAAAAATTCACGGGATGTAGAAAGGAGAGATTGAAAGCAACCCGGTAAAGAATGATTAGGCAAACCCAGGATTTAGTCTAGGATTGAGCGTCTCACGGGGTAGGTCTGCTTCTGCTACGTCAGGGAAGTATAAATCACTCCAAAGAAAAGATTTCAGAGAGCAGATTTTCAGCTGGCAGGAGAAGGTGAGAGCAGCTTAAGTTCCATTTGTAGGGGAAAAACTGCTGATGGGAACTGCTGAGATGGATGCACTGAAAGACACCAAATCAACCCGATCCCCTCGCACTCAGTGCTGCGATCACCCCTCGGGTGGACATTCTCCCCGAGGCCTCTCACAAAGAACTGTACCACATACTCAACTCTGTGTCAGAGTACGGATACGCAGGCTGAAGACCTGGTTTCTGTGAAGTACCAGTTCTCTGAACAAATCCTAAATTATGCATATACGAAAAGATTCCTAAGGACAAGCAAGAGATCATCACGTCAGGTAAATCCAACCGGATTTAGGACAGCATTTCTGTACCACACGGCAGCTTCTCTAGCAGTCTGCAGCACAGACGTTCTCCCAGAGCAAGGCCCGTGTCTGTATGGTGGGTTTCTGCTAGTGGTCAGCAGATCCAGCAGTGCACTTAATACACTGCTTAGCTGTGAGCAAGTGGGATTTGCTAAGCCTGCTCATTTGCTTAATGCTACGAATACCTTCGCTTTTGGTTCAGTCCATCCCAAGAATCTTTTCAAAAAATGATGCATCAAATGAACATTAAAAATTACAATTTTGTTTCCAATTATACAGCTACGGCCAGAAGGCTCTGAGTTTATTTTGAATGCGTAAATGACAATTATTATCAGAAGAAATAAACCCGCATGTTGAAAATGACCTGATTGCAGGAAAACGGTGATTGAAGAATTTACACATTTGACCAAATGGTATGAAGGAGACCGAAAAGATTCCTGCTGACGTCACTTGCAATTGGATTAAACCAGGAGCAAAGATGAACTCTTAAGTACTCTAAATATTAGAGCTCGTCGAGTTTCCTCTCTTGGTAACAACGCAGTCCCTTCTCTGTCAGCGTATCTTTATAACGCGTGCACACGAATATTAAGGTACTACCAGTGCAGCTAAAAGGGGAAAACCGCACCCATTAAGACCAAGGACATGACAGTGAACGTCTGTGGGCACCATCTGCCACCAAGCTCTTTTCATAAATCCATCTGCTGCCGATTTTTTTCTTCCCCATTCCTATCTGGCCAAGTCAGATACACTGGAAAACCAAAGGCTGAAAAGGTCAATGACAGCATTTGCTCGCTTTTGGTAAGGTATTTCTCTCCTTTGGAAAGCAAAGATCGCCAGTTTTAACAATTCTGGATCCCATGTGGAAGCAGCACGGCTCAGACAAGCTGCACAAAATGATAAAATATTTCTGTGTCCTTTATACAAAGCTGAAATTATGTATCCGTAGTGAGCTGGATCATTCTGCCAGCGTTGTTGCATTGGGAAGGATGTGTTTTGTTAGTTGCTTCTTCTCTTGAGCACAGAAAAATGATGAGGAAAGATATCAGGTAAAGAGAGGAAGAGCAGCAAGGAAGGAGGTGGAAGAGAAAAAAAAATAAAATAAAAAAATGTATGTATGCTGTCTAGTCCTGAAATATAGAATCCAAGAGATGCTGCACCACTGACAAATACTGCTTTTGTCAACTTAGTTCACATCATCTGAGGAACTCGTGTAGCGATGCCAACAGAAAAAGTTTTGTTGGCATATGCTGTAGTTCTACAGGGAGAATCTGCCAACATAGTTTTGCAGAAATAATTCTAAAAGCAAAGAAGTGTCTTTGCTACCCTTCAGCTCCTGAATCCATGAGCTCACATACGTTATCCCAACTCCTTTCTCTATTACCTCCAGACGTAATCCTGGACCAAGAAAAAAGAACCGTGACAAATTAAAGGAAGTTTAGCAGTCTCGTCTGATTACTGGCTGCAAATTCAATTTAGCAGGAATGCCCAGGAATTACACAGCAATAAAATAATCTCAAGCATCTCCCAGTCTCCTGTAAGAACTCAGCATCATTATACAGCCATTTTCAGACGAGTATCCCACGAAGCAGCAACAACGGAGCCCCTGCCGTACCTGGAGTGCTCGTCTCATTGTCATAGCGAAGAATCCCCGAGGAAGGGCGTGAATTCCGCATCGCGGGTTGGGATCGCCCCGCTACGATCTACCGCAGCAAAGCTGGCTGTCGAGTTGCTTCTTTGCACAGAGGGTTCTAAACCACCGGAGGATGATCAAATCACCAGATACCAGAGGATATTCAAACTAAAGTAACGTGGCCTGATTTTAATTATGTGATTCCAGTAGTGATGAACAAGTTGTATTTTGAAACAAACTCCAGCCCTACGTTTAGAAACATGTAGCCCTCAAATCCTAACGAGATATGATGATTCCTACATTTTTATATGATTTTTGTTTAGAAATCATACAAATTTACGTACCAGCACAGTGAATTTCAGCAGTTGCAAGCTCTGGATGAGGGACTAAGCGTAAGAGCAGAGAAGTGGTACACTGTGTGTAAGCCCTGATCCACGGGGCTCATAGAACAGACTAGGAGAGCTCTTTTGTTTAGGAACTAATCCTGTTGCTGGTAATAGGATTAGCATCAAGAACAGATGCAGAGTCATTCATGGTGCATTTCTTCCAGATACAAAATGATGCAGGATGGTTATTGTAACAGAAAAGGTAAATTAATGCCTGAAGTTATCTCAAGTACAATGAAAACACGGAACCTTCCAGCGTTCTGGTCTTGGTACATCTGCAGGAGGCAGGATGTTCATGTGGGGACAGAGCAGATGCACCCGTTGTCACACTGCAATGGCAGAAGCAGAAGAATAAAGTATTTCATAAGAAACACTTCTTTTTTAACAAAGAAAGTACTTTGTTAAGGTATTTTTGGGCTGTCATGCTGGAGATAATAATGCCTTTGCTAGCGACTATCTTCAGGCTGCTTAAAAAACACCATGGCTTGAAATGACATTTCCATTAGTCTGTATCTAACTCTAATACCTCTGTCACTCCTGGTTGCTGTCTGCTCTCTAAAATCCTCCTGTTCTGTGTGAAATTGTTGACCAGTACACTCGACTAATGTATTTCCAAGAAACTAAAATCACAAAGGGCAGAAATCACCGTTTCCAGAGATTTCAATTTTTCCCTAAGGTACAGTCGCACAACTCAAGAGAACCTCTCAGACTTCAAGAAGATGTTCTTGACCCAGACACAGAGCAAGCCAAAGCTCGGCGGGTGATCTACCACAAAGGTCAGATTCCATTTCTCCTCTTCTGCAGCTAACGAGAATCCATCAGCCCAATTCCCTATTCCCTGAGTCTGGAATGGCGTCACTGAGTAAACCAGATTTATAGACTTCCACTAGCACTAAACAAAACCTAGCTCTCAAATATATTCCTAAGTGTAGAGGTTGTGCTATAATTACCTTTCCATGTAGTAAATAAGGAAGTAAAGCCCAGCGGTGCCAGGCTAACGTTTGCTGTATCGGGTCCTAATGCATCCTGTCTGGTTTAGATTCTGGAGTTCTAGATGAAAAACTGTCATTATAAATTTAAGAGAAATAAAAGTTGATCTTAATGTGCCATGCGTGTACTAACAATGACAATAAAAGGAAGGAGCGTGGAGCTGGAAGAGGTATTTCTTGTCGGTAAGCCACATTCTAATATAAAATATCCTTTCAGTTGTGTTATAAACCAGGTACAGGCCACAGAAAGAAGCAGTAATTTTGATTCTTTCTTTAATTTAATCTCCCATTTCACACCGCGATGCCTTAGGAGGGTGAGCCAGCCAGACACACTGTCAATAAATGGAAATTGAGGTCAAGTTATCTCTCAGGGAATTTGAGTTCATACACAAATCCTGTAAATTGGAACCACAATCACAAGTTATTATCCGCATTTTCACTGAAGAAGTAATAAATAATACTTGGTATTTCCAGCATGCTGCTCACTGAACAAGCTCTGTGATACATTAAATGAATTTTAATTAATTAAGCCTTCCACGGGCAGTATTACACCTATTTTATGCCTTAAATCAGATTGACCATTGCTAATTACATTAAAGAACCTCACAGAGGACCTCTTTGAAATCCAAGTCCATGCTGCTAAGGACTGTACATGTGGTAATAAATGACAGAGCTCTGAAGAATGTGGAATTGAAACGCTGTGGGTAGATGGAGACGCGAGGAAAAATAATACATTGCCCTTACTTACAGAAGGGGAACTGAAAGGCAGAGACAGAGGGCAAGATTCTGGGGGGAAAAAAAAAAAAAAAAGAAAGATATAACATTTTAATCCAACGAATATAAATTTGAGTTTCGAACTTAGGATTTGGGCTTGCAGTAAGTAACTTAGATTTGGAAAAGTGCTGAGCAAACACCAAATTCAATAAATGCTAAGCACTCGGCAATGCTGAAAAATTAGGCCATGTATTTCAGGCTTCCTGTGTAAGCTTCTATTTTTCCATCTTCTTCACCCGAGTGCCACGTCAGAAGCAAGGCCGTCTGCCTCGCAGGAAGTTTTCTGAGTGACAGACAAGGACTCCTCAGCACCAGCGGCCCTTACAAGCCGCCTTCGAGGCTCAGCGCCTCCATTTCAGGCCCTTCAACGGCAGGAACCTATTCACAGGTAGCACCCGCCAGTCAGCCATGACCCAGTTCAGCCTGCCCCAGAACGAGGAGCGGCACCATACACCACGGAGGGTTTCCACTTATAAAAATATTGGCAAAGCCTGGTCACTCATCTCCTCTGTACTCCTTGCTAAAATTCTCATCGTTTTGTTTAAAAGCACAAGCTTGGTGGGAAGTTGGCTTCTTGTGCAGTGAGGTTCTTTGATTCAGAGATGTATTTTCTTCTCTGGAGGGATGCCACACGTGTTCATTTTTCAGTTATTAATTTTTGCTAACGGTTCAATCTCTGCAAGATCAAAGATAGTTTTGCTATTTGGGTCAGCCATATTTTTCCCAAAATGAACCAAATGAAAGTTTATGCAGAGCGCTATTTAAAAATAATAATTAAAGTCATTCAAGACATTTGCATGCTCTGTAAGAAAAAAACGGTAGGAAAAATAAAATTCTTATGAAGCTTGTTGCATTGAGAACCATCTCAACAAGGTATAACCAGACACAGGGTCATGGATTTTCATCCTGAATCTGCTCATTAACAGAATCAAGAGTCAGCCTTCACTTGTTGTCTTACTGAAAAGCAAATACAAGCGCTGGGTAAACCTTGCCTGAGTTGACCTTCACACCTCACGTTGTGGATCCTTCCCCTGAGAGGCCACCAGAAGAACGGCCCAGCACGATGACTCCTTTGTCTCTCTGCCCCAGTGGTGTCACAACTCCAATTCCATTTCATAGCACCAACCTCCTCCAGAAGCGCAAGAGGCTCCAAGTGAGTTCTCCATGTCTAACCCAGTGTTGCTCACGGAGCCATCCCGACTTCATGTTAAACTCAGGGAAGCCCGTCCTTGAGAAGGGCCTTATCTGCAAATGCAGCAAGTTTTGCCCTTGGTTTCAACCTTTTCAAACACATACGGCTGAGACATCAGGCCCAGGTCACCAGTGGTGCTGGGAGCCTGATGTCTGCACAGGAGCTAAGTCCTAATAAAACCAGTATTATGTTGGCAACCAAATGGTTTGTGGGACCTACGAACCAGAACGTTGCATAACAAAGCCCTCTAAGGATGAAGCTTAGAGGATCCACCAACACCTTCCTACTTCACCGTCCACCCAGAGCACCCATTCGACCTGTTCTTTTTGCATAGGATAGAAGAGACTCCTGAATATACACAAACAACTTTTACGAGTATGTGTTTTCCAATTTCCAACACAGTCCTTGTCAATATGCAGCTAACTCAACTTTTAACCACACTTTAATATTTTACAAGCGGTCGATTTACTAATTATTCACATAAAAGTTATGCTAGGTAGTCCTCCTGATGTCGTAACGCTGTCGATTTATTATGTTGTAAAATCAAAAGGAGCTCAATATTACAGACTTTTTAAGGCAAAAAATGGGCACGCGTTCTTCCAATACTTTTATATACTCCATGTACATCACCGAAAAAAGGAAGAAAGCACTATTTAATGCTGCATTTCATAAACAGGCTAGTAGAGAACAGACTGGCCCCATTTTTGGGGTGCAGTATCACCTAAAATTTCCTAGGCACCGTTTTCCTCTGGCAACGTAAACCTCAAAAAAGCGCAGCAGAAGCGAGAGCTGGCATCGCACAGAAAGCAATTTAGTAGATTATCATAGCGCTAAATTGTACCTCCAGAAAAGCATATGTGGACGTTCCAAAAATAATCTGACAGTTTATCAAAAGTGGCAGGCACTGCCCTGGGTCAGCAGCACCACGGCGAGGAAGAGCTAAAGCGTGAATCACCGAGAGGAGAGGATGGCGAGGGGGAAAGCAGCGGGGAAGGGAAGAGATGCGGGAAGGAAGAGAGAAGGGGACGGGAGTAATTAGCATGCCACGCTGACGATGGCCGGTGGCTGTGGCTGTAGAATACTAATGCAGCCAGTGTCCAAGAAGGATCCATTTGAAGTGTCGCTCCCCTTAAAGCTTTACCCAACGGTACCACTGCCGTCAACGTGCCCGTTACCAACTATTTCACGATAGCACAGAAAAGCACATGCGGAAAGATCAGGGGGTTTCTTCCCTGATTTGTGCTCCTTCTCACCAGTCATCTTCTAATTCTCTTCTGAATTCTTTTCTTCTCTGAGCAAAACCACTAAAATCTTCCCCTGCTTTGTGTTATTTTAATTAAATGCAGTTCCTCCCCATTGTTATTGCAGGAGGAATATGTTGACCTGAGTTAACAATGTTAGAGTAGGAAAAGCTACATTCTTTTTTATAAACATCAACAGCCAAGTGATTGTGCTTAGTAAACACTAACACAGAAATGCTCTTAGGAGTGGAAGAGAATCCAGACATAATGAAAATAGTCAAACTCCAGCCCCAGATGATAACACCAGAGTCAGCACTTACACAAGGCAAAGCGCTCTAAATATCACCGCTTCCTCTTCCAACACAGAGTTCGGAAGTTTTTTCCTCTCCCTTTTGATGAAGTTCTACTTCATTTTCTGGGTGAGGAGGGTTCTGGGAGAGACTGTGGAGATCTGTGCCTGGCCTGCTGCTCACCAAGCCGTTATGAAAATCCAGAGCCAGTAACTGGCATTCTGAAGGCCGTTTGTGTTTGTTATATATATATTAAAAAAAGGCAGAAGCACCAAGTGACTTGCCTAAGGCTACAAATTCTGCAGCAAGCCAGAAACTGCTGCCAGCCCTCCTGTATCTTTTTCCATTGCCACAAGGCCCCTCTCCTTGCAAAGCCAAATTCATCTATTAAAGGAAAGGGAGGAGTCTTCCCCGTAAGGAGAACTGCACGACAACGCTGCTATGTAGAAAGACCTTTCCACGGATGGTGGCAATCACGTTGGTTTCCTGGGAGGAGACAACAATACATTTTTGGCATCTTGGAAAACCGCAGTGCGAGCCTATTTCTGTTCACAGTTCTGAACAGCAACGGGTAATTCCCTTCAGCATTAAGAGGTGTTCCCGCTGCTGTAGGCACTGCTTCATGTGCCCGGTGAGTAAGGGCACGTTGCAAAACGTGGAGCAACTGAGTAGTTTGCTAAGTGCTGGGCAATCAGTGGCACCAGAAGAAACAGAATCCACCAGGCATGGCCTAAGCCAGTGCCAGGTCTAAGTTGGTGCCAGCTGAGGCTTCCAGCCAATATCCCTGAGGCAATGGAAAGAGAATGGTGGTACTATGTGAAATCTTTAAAAAACAGAATCACAGAATCGTATCACAGAACGGGTTGGGTTGGAAGGGACCTCAAAGATCATCCAGTTCCACCCCCCTGCCATGGCAGGGACACCTCCCACTAGACCAGGTTGCTCAAGGCCCATCCAACCTGGCCTTGAACACCTCCAGGGATGGAGCATCCACAGCCCCCCTAGGCAACCTGTGCCAGGGTCTCACCACCCTCAGAGTGAAGAATTTCCTCCTAACCTGATTGCCTTTGAAGCTGGAGTCTCAGGAGACGCTGCGCAAGTTAAATTTAGGCACTAAGCTCCAGCATTGATAATTTTTGAACAACTGACCATTACTATCATGTTCTAACAACATAGTTCATGCCGTGCAAAGCAAAACCTCCCTGTCGTAGATGTTTTCTGTGTAAATGAGAAAGAACCACTGAGACAGAGAAGGGTGGAGGGTGGAAGCACAAAAATAATACTCCCATTTAGGTTTAATCGAGATTCTTCAAGTTGTAGCTGAATCCCAACAAGGGCTGTTCTTCTACCACCATCTTACCTGCCTGGTCATGGTAAAACCCAAGTCCAACCAGTGCAATATTGCCCAACCCATCACTCAGCGTACCAAGAGTGACCCTGGCTAGACCCTCTTCATTCCATTCTCCGTCACAGAAGCGCTAACAGCTAGAAGCGCTATGGCAGAAGGAAGACATGGTGAAGCTGTGACCTCGCTGAAGACACAGCAGCCACCGCTCACGGCTCACCAGTGGGTGACTGCGGCTTTAAGATGCTTGGCACCGAGACAGAGCTCAGCCCGCTGAGCCAAAGCTCACACAAGCTCCTTTTATTTGGTTCGCCACTCGCTGAGGGGGGAAGGAGAGCAACTGTGGCAGAAACAACGTGTGACATGAACACAAAACAAATGCCTGAATTTCAACTAAATTCCCTAAATTCACAGAACTTTATGGCAGAATATAGAAGGAGCGCAAGCGAGGGACAAGAAGGGTTTGTGTCCTCTGCAGACAGAATAAAGGAAACTAATAGATCAGCTCCAGCACTTTCCAGCAGCAGTTTTTGGAGTGAATCCAGTCCAGAGTTCACTTCCATAAAAGTGTAACTGGAGTAAATCTATTGACAGGGTAATTGTGTCACACCAGAAGCAAACCCAAAGACACAAACAGGCGAGTCTGCATTAGCGAACAGCACGTACACCGAAAACCAGGAGCAAATAATGCAAACCGTTCATTTACCCCCTAAAAAGGTCTAGTGATTATCTAATCCTGGAATTGTAACTAAGTTCTACATGCCTAATACACTGGGAAATTCCAACCAGCTTACTACAGAACCCTTTGGCACACACTATGGTGTAAAACGCCTATTACAGACAATTATTATTACTAAAAACTATATAAATAATGTACGGGATCAAAGTAAAGATACCGTAGGCTGTGAAGATCTTGGAAAACAAAACTGAGCAGAGTGCATCAAAGTGATGTTTTGCAATGTTCTCTAACAATCGATGGCCAACTCCATTTCCAAGTCTGGATGTAGTAATATCTCCCCTACCTGCTCTTACCAAGGCAAGGAAGCTTCCACTTAGCCACCAAGAGACCTGAAGGCTGAGGAGCTTGGGATTTTCAGAGTCAGATGAGCCCAGTTTGAGAAGCTGCCTTAATTGAGACACTTCAATAGATCATTTCCTCAGTAAAGTGTGATGAAGCTGAAAGTCACTCAACTCCAGGAGAAGATGAGTTCTCTGCAGTGTTCTGGGAGAGCCAGGTATCATGGCATCGGCAAAACGCTCTCAGAATTGCACTTGTTATCGCACCCAACCACCGCAACAAGATTCATTTCAGCTTTTAAACGTACCTGCCGGTATTTCTTACTTTGGACGCCAACTAAATGGCGTGAATTAGTTCTGAGCAGCTCATTTCAGTCGTGGCTGTTCTCGTCCACAGCGGGTTCTAATGAGCTGTAACCAGGGTGAGGCAGCACTCGCTGCTTCCCTCGTGGAAGCAAGGCTCAAGAATGAGACCCCTCTGCAGAAGGGACCGACACAAGGTGAAGCAAGGTGAACTAGTGATTCAGTGGCAGTCGGGAACGAGACGGGAATTTTCTGCTTTAAGCACTGTGTCACACTGCTACAAACTTCCTAATACTCTGAATACCTTAAACACAAGGAGGTTGTTCTCGGAGGGGTTTTCCTGCACCAGTCCCTAACTGTTTTCATCTCAGCATCCCTAAAGCAAACAAAACCCTGATGTACAAAACATTGCTTCACCTTCCTCCTCTTCTTAACGTCTCCAAGTACTTACACAGCTACTTTTTCACACTCCTGTCCATTAAGCCGCAGGGGAAAACATGTGTCTGGTGACACCTGCTTCCAGCCTGTTAAAAATAAAATATTCTTTGACAGCTCCACCTTTCTTGCTGTTGCCTTTCTTCAAAAGACACAGAACCGTTTTAGTGCATGCACCGTTAATGAACAAAGCGAATGTGAAGGGACTGCATTCCTCAAGAATAGGAAACCTGTTTTTAAAAGGTTAAATCTCGTACAATGACATAGTGGTTATTGCAGATAGTGGTTTAGGGACCCACACCCGGACTTCATCAGGCTGCCCCAGGTATTGCTAAGAGGTTGTTCAAAACTGATCATTATATATTAACTTTATTCTGCTGAAGCCAATGACAAGATTCTGTTTCATTCAATTACAAAGAAAGAATCGTGATAAGAGTGGTGTGTCAGGGATTAGTTTTTACTGCAAGTTCAAGAACACTCTGAAATAATTTAAATTTTATAGGTAGAACAGCACTAAAAGGTTAGATGCTGCTGAGGTTTATTATCAACGTACAGACCATAATATGATTCTCAGGTTGGATGACTCGAAGCCCAATTCCACCCCTAGGGATCAGCTGCCTAAGAAATGACACAGGTTGTAATTCCGGATTCCATATTATTCATCTCCTTCAACTTTCTCACCTTCGACCAGGAACTGATGAGTTGCTGACCCTGACACATTCAAACAAAGCGAGCACGGCAAGAGAGACCATCTCCAAGCTCTCTCCTTGTATTCCTCATCCATGAAAAATAAAAAATAAACAAAAAGAGCAGACAGGGTATTTTCCTGAAGTTGGAGCTGCCTGGTTTCAAGGGTCTGTAGAAGACGCTGGCTTGACTGCACGCACACTGCGAGTGGGCTCATGGTGGCACACTGATCGTTCTTTCAGCAGCTTTGCTGGAACCCAGAACCTGGAAACGTCAAGCTTTGATGTTTCGGTGTCCTATTAGCTTCAAGATTTATGCAGAGCCAATTGAATGTATGTATCCCTTCAAAATAACTTTATAAATACTGCTATTTCAAAAATGAATGGTGAAAAGATGGGCTTGGGGGAGGATGAGTCTGGTGGGTCACAGAGATACTAACTGCTCCATCTTCAAGCTTTCTCTGCAGCTCTGACACAGGGGGTTGAAGGGTTACGCTGGAATCATAGAATGTTAGGGGCTGGAAGGGACCTCTGGAGACCAAGTCCAACCCCCAACGAAACGACTGATCGTGTTTGGAAACAGGCTTGGGTAGAGGACACTGCTGTTAGGAGAAGTTGCAGCCCCTCTGTACATGTCTCCCAGTCCCTTCAAGGTTTCAATTCTTCTGTTATATTAAGCATAAAAATGTATTCTGGTTCAGTAAAGCCATTTTTCAAGCCCACCTCTGTGACTGGCTGAAGAAAAGTGTTGCAGCAAGCATTTAACACCGCTTCTACGTTACAGCTCGCAGTGGTCAGTGTTCAGCGCTGATCTGAGCAATAGATCTCAGCCTGAACAACCTCTGACGGATTTCTTCCTCTCCCTCTAGTGATTAATTGCTTTTCCAACTCACACGGAAGTTTGGTATTTGCAATATCCCGTGGCAGAGAAGTCCAGTGTTAAATTACGTGAAGAAAACTACGTCCTTTCAATTGTTCCGAACCTTCCCTGTGCTACTCTCATTTGAGGACCCCTTATTTCCTACACGGTAAGACAGACTGAACTCTTGTTCTCTATTCAGTTTCTCCACGTTGTTCATGGTTTTACAGACCTGTCATACCCTGCAAGCCATCTCTTTCTCAGATGAAGAATCCCTGTCTCTTTAGCACTACCTGAATAGAAACCACTCCACGTCTCTCGTGACCCCGTTGCCTTTCCCCGGACTGTCTGTCGTTTACTCACATGATACGAATTTGGCTGTGACCAAGTCCCATCAGCCTCGCTGTGTCTCAGTTCTCACTGTAAAAATGTAATTTTTACTAAGCTTTCAAGAACATTGCAAAAATTCTGGCAAGGCGGTGATGCCAGAATGGTCCCTCTGAGGACCTAACCCATGAATGACTTTGTGTACAGCCTGCCCGCTGCAAACCCAACACCCAGACAAGGAAGGATCAGCCAAGCTTCCCAAGTGGAGCACAAGGTCCTCCCCGACCCGCTTGGATTTTATAAGACTATTCGATACAGCTATTTTATCAAACACAAAGGAATTCAGACCAGAGAGAAAAGTGACAGTTTCAATGGCAGATGTAGCTTGTCCTTTACTTCTTTTTCTCAAAACCGGGTTTTAAGATACAAACTAAAAGTGTGTTGAAACCAGTTGGAGAAAGGTATTGACATAATGTCAGAAAAGTGAAAAGTACATTTCTTTAATCTCCAAAGCCAGCGATCATTACAGACTTGTCATCTTATTACAAAACCAAATCAATGACGCGAGTTTTTTCGCTTTTACAGCATAATCTGTGCTGAAGAAGAATTATACTGATTATTCTGCCAATGCTTGCAAATGCCGATCCGGAGCCGGACGGGGCTCTGTGGGAGGGAATTCTCCTCCCTCCCCTCCAAAGTCTTTAAGACACCGATCTGAGAGTCAAATTCTTTGACACCAGACTCCCTGGCTGGCAAGAACAAGATCAAACAGCAACTCTGGAACAAAAGTCTTCCTTTTTGGGCTTGATGTAAAGCCAATAGGAACCTTTCTGCTGATTTCCATGAAAATCGGGGTATTTTCAGCTTTCAGAAATTAGCTCTGTTATGCTCATTTCTATGGTCTACATGAGTTGAGTAGGAAAACGTCTGAAGTACTAAGCCTGAAAAATCATTTTGCCACTGTAGAAATGTTCTTCATCATAGACCTGTTTCAGTTAGCACTAACAAAAGACCTTTCTGAAACTTCAGGCCTTTGAAATAGATCCCCCAAACATCGCGCGGTTACTCAACCGTTCTACTAATCACAAGCAGAAAACTCCACAAAACGTGTGACCGCAACCAAAGCTCCGATACCAAGACTTCTGAATAAACCTGTATGGATACGCACAACCCGGGAAGTCAGAACTCCACTGCTTCTTATCAGGAATCTCACTCGCGAAAAAACTGTGAAGAAAACACACCCAGAGGTATCTACAGGGCAAATAATAGAGAATAAATAACAAAATGTCATTGCAAGGACACATGAGCATTGATTTAAAAGATTAGGTCTTCCTGCGGGTGATACTGTAGCCCTTCACCTTCGCTTTAAACCTGTGAAAATCCATAGGGACAAACATGCTCTTCAGCTCGTCGAGTGACAGAGGATCGATTCTCACGTGAATCTGTGCCGTTCTGCATATAAGCTGACTTAATTTCCTACTTCTAGTCCTAAAATAAAAAAATACGACAAAACGCTCACCTTTTTGGGTTCTGTACGTCAGATTCTACACTCAAAAACCCAACAGCCGTACAGCAAAGATGACACAGCCGCGGCTTCCCAACGTTTGGAAGAAGTACCGCTACCCCTCTGCGGCCGTGCACACCACAGCCTAATCCCCGGCCTCGATATAAACACACCACTCACAGGGCATCATCATTATTGCTGGATTTTAATGATTGTAATAAGCTGCGAGAATGAAAGGTGGGTTAACTATTCATCTGTATCGGACAGATTTCATTAAAACCACACAGCATCATGACGCTGAGAGCTCTAATTTGACACATTTTATCTCCAGGTCAGGAGGCAGCGCTTCGATCTTTTCCAAAGGCAATCATATTGCATTTACAGTATCTGCTCTCTCCGTAACAGTGAAAGATTATAAGAGGATAACACAAGGGAAAACACTGCCTGACAAATGAGGTTTAAAACCAGTCATTACTGCTGGCATCACTCAGGTTATTTGTTCCTCCTTCTGCTGGTAACACTTTGCCATCAGCTCCCTGCAATGCACGTGGCAACCACTGTGCTGGGCCTGGGCAGTTTCACAGGAAGTAAAAAAGAAGTAAAAATAATAAAACAATCTTTCTACAATGGAACTATTACCCTCTACTTCACCGATAAAGAAAGACAGTGTAAAGTGATTGAAACAAGATTAAACAGATTATCAAAGAGCTCTGAAGAAGTATTCCAAGGCACTCACTAAACATGTGGATAGCAGAAGAATGCCATAAGGTAAATCAGCAGCCAAATAAAGATGATGGCAAGAAATCAGTACCATGAAAGAGGATTAGCTAAACCGAGCTTAATAGGATCATGTATCACCTATGCCAGAAAACATAAGCAAACATGGGCAGCAAAGAACGCTCTGCTCCTCCCTTCCCAGAGGCTGATGCTGCAGCTACATCCAGCCACGCTCTTGGCATCTCTTTAGAATAAACGCGGCCATTTGAGGCTTCTAGGAAATAATGACTTACGCTAATTATTCTAATGGGGATTCTACTTTGCACTCCCTTGACTTTCCTCTTGCTAGATTTCTTTTCTCTTTAATATAAGAACATGATGTTGCAAGACCTAAGTCTAATGAGTTTCATGGTGTTGGTCCAGTTTCTCTTGCAGCAACCTGCATAACCAACAAACCCAAGCACTAATTGGGCCCCTTGTTGCTCCTGTCTGCAGCAAAGCCAGGGACAGAGGGGATATTAACCTACCTCCTTTATTAGAGCAATCGTAAAGTGGTCCCCACAGATTTCAACTGAATCACAGCTGCAAAGCGTTGGGAAGAAAAGAAAAATACCCCAAACATTCAGAGTCCTCACCTCAGGTTGAGGACAAATCAAATATTCGGAGATCTGATGAATCTCTGACCAAGGTAATTATAGTTTCAGTGAAGGTCAGTATATATTGATTTGAAATGCGTGAGAATAAGAGAAGACATTCCCCGCCCCTGCATAAATAAGCTTGAAGTAAAAATAGGAAAAAGGCCACAAACCACAAAGAAGGGAATTATCAGTCTCAAGAAAGGATTTTTCTTTTTTTTTTTTTTCAGTAAAGAAGTTTTTGTTGTCTCCAAGAATGCCCCAGATACTGAATTTTGAGCAGAGGGATGGGGCAGATAAGGTAAGGGATAAATCAGCTTGGCAGAAGTCATCGGTCTGTGAATCTGATGCTGTTGAACATGTTCTTACTAGAACTTGGCTGCTTCCTCATGCTGGCCCCAAGCCAGCCAAGCACATGAAGGACAGGAGACAGCAGATTGCTGGAATGTTGTCTAAGGTAACTGGACTCATTTTAAAAAACGAGGAGATGCAGCACTTGAGGCTATGGACTAGTGGCTGGAGAGATGTTGGGATGAAGGTTGGACTTGATGATCCTGGTGGTCCTTTCCAACCATAATGATTCTATGGAGTGATCTTCTGGGAGGGATCAAGAGCTGACTTACCTGCTTTCAGACACCCACAAGGAAATGTCATGTATAGAAAGTGACGACAGCTCAAAGTTTAAAAATCAGACTCTTGTAAATTATTCCGCCTTGGGTTGCCTAAAACAAAGACCGTAGATGAGCAGCTCCTTTAAAAGCCTCACCCACCACACCTCAGCTTTCCAACGGCCTGCAAACAGTATAAAATCAATAGGACAATGACAGAGAGTCTTTGTACACACGATGACATCCACGCTATCCAAACAATGCAAAAGAAATCTCTAGGAGTCTCCTGAAATAACCGTAGCTTTTGCTATGATTTTTTTTTTTTTTACAATAACAACATTTAGGAAAATAAAAGACAACAGGATTAAAGTGGTTTAAGTAGCGTTTTGAAGAATACTTGCCCCTAGGAGGTCATAAAGTAGCATTTGGAGAACATGCAACGGGAGAGCTGTACAAGAAACCGAAGGGGTGCTGGAGCAGAAGCTGACAGCAGAGACATGTGCGTTTGCATTCATTAATAGGCGGTGCCTTTTTTTTTTTTCAAATTCTCATCAGGAATTGCCAGCTAACCAGAACCAGATGGCAGACCTCACCAGACACCACAGCCATATCCTGCACTCATAATTCAAGCACAACTCCTACTGAAGTCCATGAGAACACTGAGCACACAATGAATGCCTGCTACAAAACCCCAGATCTTCAGCAGGAACTCCAAGAGACCAGGGGCTGTTGCTCCTTCCCTACGGCTTCTTTACTCCGGGAACACAGAGTGCGTGTCAATTTAAGCGTAACAGAATTCCGGCCAAGGGGTAGCAAATACCAACTGATGTCTTCTCTGACAGTGAAGCCCACAAGGGTTTTGTAACAAAGCTGCAGGTGTAAAAGAGCAGTGAATACCAGAAGAATCCAGTAGTGAGCGACCGATACAACAGCAGCTACAGATGTTAGTCGGTGTCCGTATGGAGAAGAAAACGTCCTGCTCAAGAGAGGCTGCGTTTTCAATCTTCCCTTGAAGAGGCAGATTAAGCTCAGGACGTTTCTGTCTATCATGGAATAGGGGGGGCAGAAGACTTGGAATGTGAACATCCACCTTGTTTTCTTCTCTTATGGCTCTACACTATTTAAAATCTACCAGTTCATAATCTCCTTTCAGAAGATTTAGCTGGATTTATATGGCTGAAGGAAGAATAGGGTGCAGCGGGTACAGAAGAGTGGGGAGGAAAGCAAAATCTTTAAATTGCCATCTATCATCAGAGGAACAAAGCCTAAGGCTGATGACTTCAAGGTCAGGATTTGTTTCAAATCTGTGTCGGGAGCAACCGCGTGCTCCTGGGGAGCGGCAGCGAGAGATACAGCCTCTTACCCTTTAGGAGCCCAGTTCAAATCCAGGTCATTAGTGGCTTTAAGCAATAACAGGGACAGACTGGAAACAGATTTTCCCTCCTAATCTAAAAGCAAAGTGGAGTTCTGCTTCACCCGGCTACACCGCAGAGCCCCCAGCTCCCCTCTAAGCTGCTCTGAGAGCTCCCTCTCCTGTTTTGCTTCAGCTGCGAGCTCCAAACTGGTGCAAGCAACTGGGAGCTCGCACGAAATGCAAACCAGTCCTGGCTAGCACCGTCCATTTAGCAGAAGTCATCCTTTCCCCAGGTACTAACAGCTGTTTGTATGACTCCAGCCAGGTACAACCGTAACGCTGTATTTTTATTCTTAATCTTTTTGAGATAGAAGACACCCTACGCAGACACCTGCCCAAGGCTGGCAGGCGGCTGCACCTTCCTGTTGCTTACAATTCCCTGTTCAAATAGAAGCTGGAGAAACAAAAACCCTGGATGCTTGCAGAGGCACAAAGAAGGTGCACTCTACCCACTGAAAAAGAATCCGCCATCTCAGGCACATACGGAACCACTGCTTAATTTTTTGAAGTAAAAATGGACCAAAAAAATCCAATTGCACTGGAATCTGCCACACAATGCTAAGACAAGAACAAAATTAAAACTTTTCACTTCAGTAAATCATCTTTTCCATCAGTTCAATGAGTGGCCGTGCAAGCTTCTTAGTGCTACTGAAATTGTTTCAGTACAATCATTAATTTTTTCCTTTTCCCCCCTGTGCTACTGTACAGATAATTCTGATTGTGATCTCATTGGGCAAGAAATATTTCGAAAGACGGGTTTCCAATGGAACAGATATGCTGAGCTTCACTTCATGCTCAATTTAGAGCAGAGATAAATTAAGGACTAGGTTCACTAAAAAAAAAGAAAGAAAAAAAATAAGAAAAAAGCTGAGGACATATCTTACCCATATTCCAGTGCAAGTATTTACTGGCACAGCTTAGATCCTTAAAAGGCTTCTCTCAGTCGCAGGTATCTCAGCAGCTCTTCCAGTCCCGAGATACCAAAGGTTCCTTTCTTCTTTAACAGTAATTTTTTCATCCTTCAGGTTAAGAAAGGTTTCCCTCATTCCCTCACTTTCAGCTGAATTGTTCTTCCAGTTGTCCACAGCAAGAAAAGCCCCGAAGCAGAAAGCTCCCAGCAGCCAGCTCTGCAAGCTAAACCTGTGTCCCTCTTGTACCATTTCTGTGGAAGCTACACCACACCATGCTGCCTACATTAAAAACCCAACGGGGTCCTGCGATCTCCTCCTTGCCCCAAGTTTGCTGCTGCAGGCACCGAGCAGCCTGGCACGTGTTCAACTGCTCGCAAAGTAACCTACGATCCTTGCTTGGTTTGAGGGACTGGAGATTTCAGCTGCAGTCTGCAGCCCCTCCCAGGACGGGGCATGTTGAAAATGAAAAGGAGATGTCACGTTAGCCTTTCCAAGGATCAAACAATTGCGCCTCTGGAAATGAAGACATCCCAAAGCTGACATTTACACAGTCTCTTTTATCAGTAGTAAAGCAAGTACAGGTGCTGCATCATGATCAAATTTCAGTTGAATTTCAAGTTTAATGCAAAGATAATTCATACACATAAGCTTGGTTCTTAGCACCTGCCATCATCGCTCTACTGGAGATCCCCGTGTACCGAGAACTCGAGGTACCAAGTAATATCCCAGCCTGGGGTAGTCTGACATGTCCCACACGCTGCCCCGGTACGGAGCAGCGCTTGCCATTCTCCTGCTGTGAAACAGAGGTGGCCAGTGAGCAATCATCACTCCTGGCCACGCTGATCTGAAATGGTGGGCTTGCTCTCAATCCAGTTTAGGAGCACCTGATCTCCATACACAAAACAATTTCCCCAGGGTTGAGAACAACCGCAGAGCACTCAGCTCACACATGAACTGCGAGATACCAGCAACTCTTACACCAGCGATCTAGGACAACCACAGCTTGGCTGAAAGCTTTTTGGGGGAAAAATCCAACCTCAGCACTCTCAGAGTTCAACCAGAGAACAGCTTCTGCAGGGAGAAAATAGTGATGAGGTCAAATGGAAAGAGTCCGTATGCAGGGGAGCAGGGCAAAGTAATTCTCAGAGTCCAACCAGAAATATTTTTGAAGGACAGCGATTCCTATGGAGGCGCACAGAACTGCTCAAAGCTCAGCTCCACCAGGTGCTACTAGCCAGACATCCAGCAATGAGAGGGTAGACTCTTCAATAACATGCCTGACGAGTCATAAATAATGAGCTTTTGTACATTATTTCGTTCCCAAAACATGCTTTCTGCTAGTTGTTACCAGAGAGAATAACAACATGGAAATTTCTTTGTTTTGACAAGCGTTGAGTAAAGCTTGCCATGCTTCAAAACATTCACTTGTATTTTATGTAATATATAGGTTAACCAAAAAAACATAAAATCAAGGAAAGAGAAAACCCAAATATTCACAATAAAGGCCTATGTTCTCTCTGTTTCATAGACTAAACACTACTTATCAATACAATCTGACACGGTAATTACACCGAAATACTTCTATGCAAAGGCTGAAGGTACAAAATGTTCATTATGATTTTGCATTTCAGCGTAATTCTCCAAATTTGGCTGCCTCTCCATTCACACATCAATCAGGTGCACCAGGAAAGAAAAGAGGAAAGTACAAAAGTTCTAGCGAATGCTCCCCGGCAGCGAGAAAATACAACCTCCAACAAACCCCCCCAACAGCCCGCTTTCCTGCGCCTGCTTGGATGGTCTCGGTAGTCCTTTTTCCTCAACAAACTGCACCCAACGTGCTCAGAAGACGACAGAAAATGGAATAAATCCTACTGCAGCAGGTGATAAATATGATAAATTGAATAGTAAAGAAATAGCGTGGGATTTTCTTAATGAGGAACACGAATTACCTACGCCGAGTGGCTTCCACGAGTGAGGCTGTGGGGTCTACACGGCTCTGGAGGAAACGCACATCCCGTTCCTTTGAGAAATCCCATCAGTATGACGGGCAGCTACAAGAGGCTGCCTTAACTATGTTGGCAAGATGGGCTAATGCTTTTTTTAGGCATTTCTACGCTGGAAAAATTCCTTGCAGAAATGCAATTGTACCAGCAAAATATGTTTTTGCTGGTCTACTTCACGCTACATCCCTGCGCGGCCCTGTCTGGGTGTGTTCTGGCTGCGGCAGAAGCGCTTCCAACGCTGTTCTTTTTCCTAGGATATATTACAGGTTATTAAAAAGGAGGCATTGCTAAACGCCAACCAGGAAACAGCCCTGCGAGACTAGGCTTCCCAGGTTCTCATTAGAGCTGGCTTAAACTTTTCTTTCCATGTTGGTTGAATATAGTTTTGAAGTTTAAAACCACCTGTGCAATATATCCAATACATTTCTGGGAACCCTTCAGAGCACTGCATCTTTCAAGGCACGCACACACAGAGAGAGACAACCCACACAGCGGCCACAGGACATAAGGCGGGTACGACAAAGGAAGGAGAAACTGCGCGAGCAGGAACCAGGATGAACCAAGATCTAATCACGTGAAAGGCCTGTCCCCAGAAGGTCAGATTTGTTCACGTGAAAACAGGATCTTCATCCCTTCAGGCAGAAGGAAACAGGACCACAAGGAGGGAGGGAACAAATGCAAGTGATTGTTTCGAGAAGCATAATGAAAAGCACTTTTCTGGTCTACGTTTTTAAAACGCACCACCTGCACAAGCGGAATTTCTAAGTACAGGGTGCTTGCAGAAGCGTTATTAACGGTGGCTATTTCCATAGCACCATCCCAGCTGCTGGCAGCTCCTGGAGATAACAATCGCAGCACACTTTTATCGCATTTTCAGACACAGAAAAGAAAGGTGGGGAAAGACCCCAGGAGCTGGAGAGTGTTTCAGCTGGCCTATGGCTAGCTTGCCAGGCGAGGAACTCAGATCTGAGCTCTTCATAAGCTGAATAACGCAACAGTCTGCGGCTTGTGTCTGCGCTCTGATGACAAGACTACCAGATGCTTGCTGCCTTATCTGTCGTATCACCTCCTTATCTCTGCACAGCCGTACCTGTACCGCATTTCACGTGGAGAGCAATACCGTAAGCATACCTGAAACCTATTTGGAGCACAGCCACTCGTTTGCTCCCCCCAGGGAAGATCAGTGAGGCGACGCTCTGGCTGAACAGCTCCCCTTGACCCCTCTGACGTCCGTGGAGCAGGGTGAACACCCCAAGCACTGCTCGGTGTAGTTCAGTTCTAGCTCTGCCAGGCACTGCCTGTGGGAAAGGGGCATGGAGATAACAAAGAAATCGGTCTCCAGAGTAAGTCCTCGATAACGGCACACCTTCCCAGGGAAGAGAGCTGAGGACTGAATTCCTGGGCATCCAAAATTCTTGACCTGAGATCCCGCAGGAGGATTGTAGGGTACCTACAGAGCAATCCTCATCCCAGGCCAGCTCCTTAACTACTGAACCATTTTCTTCTAGTGCAAAAACTTCTAAATGGCTTGTGAAATATCAGCTACCTAAATTTTGGTTTTCTTTTTTGGAGCCCATGCATTAATTCCCATGCTATTTGCGCTATTTCATATGACACAGAGAATAGCTAATGATAGGCAAGTTTTGTGGAAGCCAGTAGCTAATTTAGATCTGTCTTTCCTTAACAAACCAAGAATCGTCATCTGTCCTTTTAAGTTATCCTCAAACGACTTTATTTCAACACTGCAGACGAAGACGCAGCCTTTTTAAGTAACTGTTTTATCCTCTTTGGGAGGCAATTAAAGAGCGTAAAAAATTACCACCTTCTGTTTCTATTCTTGTCTGGGACGGATAATTGGTTTGTTTTAAGAGGGAAAACGAGTCAGACCTTGCCGATTGCAACACTTCTAGCTACTTACAGATGATCAGTGCAAAAACAGCTCTGTCAAACTGATGGACGACATTTCTAACGGGGCTTCTGAATCGCCATGCGAGCAGCTGCACTCGGCAGCAACCACGACCTGTCAGCCATGGGACTACACCACAATGACCTCAGCAGATGCCTCCATCCGCCATCACCTCCCTATCGTTGTTCTGCCTGGGACACGGACAAAGTTATACCCCAAACCCAGGTAATTCCCTGCAGGATCAGGACCCGAGGGTGCTTCTCCTTTCCTTACACCACCACGATGTTGTTCTACCCGAGTCCAGCTGTACGTTACACCAGAAGGCCGAAGGTGAATCCAAACTGAAGCACCGCAGATTGCGCTAAATTATCAATCTCACATGGACAAACCTTTCATGCTTCGAATTTAGCCCTGTTGATTGGCTTGAAGTTTCCCGAGTTTCAGTAAAATATACCCAGATTAGGAAGAGGTTAAAAAAAAAACAACAAATGACAAATTCCAAGTGCAGGAACATGCTTGTGACCCTCCCCGGCCGTGCAGGAAGGAGGAAATGATGTTCCATTTGCGTTGCAAAGTCGTTCTGTTCTGCAGAAACCGTCAGCATCAATTAGAGGCGTGACCTATGTTAGCTTTTTGTCAATACTGTAACTAGTTTAGTGATTGCTCTTTAACTACAGTCTGGGAATCAACTTTTGGAAAGACAAATCCATACAATCGCTAAAATTGATCAAGAGTGGACAAGGGAATTACAGAAAGTTTCTGAATTAGATGTATCCGTAGCGCGCACACCTAAACTTGAAGGCTTTGAAATTCAATTACAGAAACTAAAATAAATGACCATAATGTTTTCTATTATCAGATACATAGAAATCATTTTCCCTTCCTTTCCCTGCCCCAATAAAACAAATTTCAATTACTTTTTCGCAATCAACAAGCTTGACCTTCTATCAGAGTCCTTCAACAGTGTACAACTTTTAAAGCTAAATAATAGATCATAACTGTGGAATACAGCAGAGGATCTTCAGTTTCAAAGTATAGCATCCTTGTTTAAAAAGCAAGTATTAGATGTTTATAATACATCCGGAGAACCCGCCTGGATACAATCCTGCACAACGTGCTCCGGGTGATCTGCTGGAGAACGGGGGTCGGACAAGATATCTCCAGAGGTCCCTTCCAACCCCCATCACGTTGGGATTCTGTGATCTGGACTAACCAGATAAAAAGCTGAATACGGTACATTGGGCCATCCTAGGTAACACCTAAATCCTGGAAAATGAATGTGTACGTAATTCCTTGTGCTCATTCCAGCTTTGTATGAGACATGCATTGTGCGAGCTCTGTAAAACTCATGGCATGTCCCGAAGAATGCTCCAAAAAACCCCATCTTTGCAAGTCATGCAATTCAAAAATTTATAGATGTTATTTCCCCTCCGCATCTGGCTTTATGCTGCAACTCGCAAAGTGGCAAAATGATTTATCATCAATTGTATCATTTTCCATAAACAAATCATCTGGCTAAAAACAAGGTCAACTAGAAGTACTCGGTACAAGCACTTAGTCTGGACACTTGAGCTGGTGTTTGGCTACGACACAGCATTACAGTCAGGTTTACAGCACATTTCTCTCACCTCAGATTAGTTTAATCGGTGATCTGCAGTCAGCACACTGCTGCTACTAAAAGTCTGTAAGATAGATATATATATGTGCTGTTCCAGCACAAGGACTTTATCTGACATAGGAACTGGCCAGAAGACAACTTCGTTCCTGAGGCAACCTCTGAGATTTCAGGCCTGACTTCTGAACATTTCACTTAAGGGATGAGTTGGGAAGACTTTGCAGCCCAGTTAAGAGCAAAGTGGCTTTAGCTGAAAAGCCACCATGTTAAAGGCCTCAGCTTCACCCGATCGTGGTCACTTCTCTTTGCAGATTGCTTTTGATGGAAGGAACACTCTGACAGCCAAGGTCAGCATCTTACCTGATCAGCACAAGAATTTATTCCAATAGCCTTTTAGATGGAATTTAAAACTTCCCACATATATATTGACAAAACAGCCCTGTTTAAAACATGACATCACATCTCAGCTGCCTCAGCTACTCCTAAGCTTTCCTTCATAGCTATTTAAAATCTGCATTGGAAAAGCACTCTAAGCCTTTTCCTCTCAGTCCTCCCTCTTCTCCTTTAAGGTGATGTGGTTTGGACTCCAGTTTTACATCTCCACCAAAACAAACAAACAAACAAAAGGCATTTCAGTTGTCACCAGAGCAGAGGAGAAAAGAGAAAACAAATAGGGAGTTGCCAAGGTTACTGACAAGCCTTGCTGAAGAGATGAATGAAATTCACAGGGAGGAGACAGGTATAAAGATACTCAACTCCATTTCTGCAATCCTCCTATTTCAGATGCGCCTGGTCCTTGGCTTTTCTTTTTTTCTTCTGGGAAATTTAGATCAATTTGTATTCAGCAGAATTCTTCATGTGCTGCCTTACAAATGTAAGACTCAAAGAGTATACATGAAACTGCCCTACCCTTTAACAGCGTTGATCTGCGAAAGCTCCTGCAAACCACGTTATATTCAAATGATAGAGGTATTTTTATACTGTCTCGAAAATCTGAAGCCAGAAATAGTAAAGCTAAAAATAAGGCCTTTTCTTCAGAAGAATGAAGAAGATGCCATTCATCTGAACCAGAGCGACATCAATCAGCTGCCAGGCCTGAACCTTCAGACAGTAATTTCTTAACTGTATCTCATAAACCCCTTACTGCAAACAAGTTCTTTCCCCTTGTCTCAGAGACAGAGAACAGCTATTTTAAAACGTGAAGATGAAAGTTCTCCTATCATGGAATTCTGGCGGTTTGATCTACATCTATCTCGGCATGGTCAGTCAAAACTGGAAGCAGCTTTCTGCTACAGTGGTCCATTTAATGGCATTATCTTTCTAACAAACCTTCTGCTGCAGCACTGAAATTCCTCATTGGTTTCTGGCCGCTGCAGATTTTTGATAGATAGCAGCTAACTCTGGTAGCAACCTAGAAACGCAGGGACTCTGCTGGGTTGGCCTTAAAGATGATGTCTTTACATCCTCACTGTATCCAGACCTGAGCAGAATAAGCAGTTGACCTGGAGCTCATCAATCCCGGTCCAGAGCGTTAATTACCCTTCACCATACAAGACTCATCAGGAGAGGAGATGGAGACAGTAATGGATATCGGGGTGTATGCTGACGCTGACCTCAGCAAGCAAAGGCTGTCCAACCCATCAGCATACCAGAGAGAATTCTGAGTCCTTCAAGGACCTCTTTATTTGTCCACATCCTCAATTCAGTGGCCCCTGCAATATAGGCAGCAGTTATTGTAGCTGGCACCCCGGAGAACGAAGGGCAGGTCCCTTAATCCATTACTATTTAAATTACTTACTAACTTCAGAAACTATGTAAGAGTCACCTCTCAAAGAATAAAGATCTGAAGAGCAATTGCTTCACTACCACAGCAGCCTACCTTTAAAAGGAGTGGACACTCCTTCCCCTCGGCCACACACACATATCTGACTTGTCCTGCCAAGCTGGCTCACTTCAGCAGAAAGCCTCGCAGGAGGCAGCCGGGGAATCGCTTCCGATTCAGAGCCACGGACTGCGCCGGGCGTGTGGGACTTTACACCGCTGATTCCCAAGCAGATGGTGTGTGGACTGCTGGCTACAAAATCATGTTTGCTACTAGGAAGTTTGTTTTTCTTAGTTACCTTTTGTCGGGCTCTCCCAACACAGTCTTAAGATCCCATTCTGAAAACCACTTCGCTGTGACCAAAATAGCATTACAACAGCGCGGCACTCCGGCGCCGAGGATCTCAAGTGCTAGAAATTAGGTACTTCATTTCCAGGCGGTGAGCTCTTTTTTTTTCAGGCTATTGTATTTCCGCCTCTCCTCTGCTATCAAAGGCTTATTACCCTCATAACCAAACAAACCTTAAGTCATTCCTATGGAGGTTTGAGATGCAAAGAGCTACAACTCTGGACCAGAAGCAGACGAGGAGTGACCTGAACTTCATGCAAGGACCGTGTGCTTGAGGATGTTACAAGATGGGCCCCCGGCAGCGTGGGTAACTTGGAACTTTTGCTAATTAGACATATGCACATCACCTACTGCTAGGCATTTACACCGGCATCCCTCTGTACACCCAACAGAGGTGGCTGGGGAGAGGGGCTGCCTGATGGAACCACGGCAGCTCCAGAACCAGCCAAATGCAATTGCCAATCAAGGATCCACCCGTTTCAGAAACGGTCGCAGTCCCACAGCTCTCCATCAGGCCTTGCCAAGCTCTCAAATCCCCCAGATCATTTCTTTGTGAGAAAGAATCTCTCTGCGTGAGACAAGGGCTGAGTTTGCGTGTGATGAACAACAAGTTGACTTTCCTCCACCACTGGCCTACGAAGTCGGCTGTTATTTCAAATTTGTGTTCTAGAAGCCTGATGTAAAACGCACACTAAAAAGCTGCAGCCAGCTTGGTAAAGATCTGAGAAGCCTTTTTTTATTGTAGGCTGCTGACAAAGTGAAGACAAATCATCTGGTTTGGGAGTCTTGCTTCTAAATAAAGAAGGAGCCTGTCTGGGAAGAAGTAGGCTTTGGGATGGAAAAGAAAGCATTTTTGAGGACTTCTCATCTTCATTATTAACCTCATAAATCATGACTCTTGGAAATGAATTAAATTTTACAGCACCGGGAAGTTCATTCAAGGGAATAATCTAGCAAACTAAGGGAATATGAACACTGCAATTCTTCAAGCTTTTGAAGCAAGTAGGACTGGACCATAAAAGTAAAGCATAGAACTGTCCTTCGGAGAAAGGTCCTTCAGAGGCAAGAATTAGATCAACCCCTCACAGCTGCCTGGCTCCAGACACTAGCACTTTGGAAAAAATAAGATTTGCAATAAAGTTATAAGAGTCCATCACGCTGTAAATAACATATATCACCACAAAATTCTTTTGAGCGGTTGGAAAATTTTATCGCTTTGCAGAAAGGGAATTGAGAGGCACAGATCTGAAGACCTGGATTCACACAGTATCACAGAACATTGGAATTTCTCAAGTCAGATGCAAAGAACTGACGCAGAATCAATGTTAAAGAGCCTCTATGTGTCACAAAAGACACAAGAGCCCATGATCGTGTTTTATATTAGCCAAGTCACAGAATCATTAAGGTTGGAGAAGACCTCTAAGATCATCAAGTCCAATCATCAACCCAACACCGCCATGACCACCAAATCATGTCCTGAAGTGCCATGTCTACACGTTTTTTGAATCACTCCAGGGATGGTGACTCCACCACCTCCCTTGGCAGCCTGTCCCAGCACTTCATCACTCTTTCAGCAAAGAAATTTTTCTTAATATCCAATCTAAACCTCCCCTAGCAAAACCTGAGGCCATCTCCTCTCAGGTGCTGCAATGGTAGGAAGGTTACTCAAGACAGCCTAACAACCAGCTTTGGAAAGTTTGTGTTTGTGGGGTAAAACACATGATGTGAAATTCCACCATCGCAACACACGGGAACGGATGAGCGTGGTACGAGCACGGAACACACTGACTTTGATTTTGCTCCCTCCCATGCGGTGATGAATGGAAAGCAGACAGAGACACCAAAAAGCTGCAGGTGCTGCAAGCACCACAACCTTTTCCTGAGACACCTGTGGGTATCTCACCTTTCCAAAGGGAGCTCCTAGAGCTGTCCCTTCCAGTAACCGCCTTCCTCCATTCACCCTGGTTTGCACAGTTTCTGCACGTTGCTCTGGGCCACGAAGGTAAAACTTTAACAGCAACACTATTTCATGTTAATAAACATCAAACCTTTTCATTATCGTTTCCATACACTTAATTACAATCTGCTTGCAGATTGGGGGTTTAGCTTATAAATGTTACAGTAGGAAATATAATAATTTAAAAATTCATTTCCAAAAGATAGAACTCCAAAATTTGAGATCTTCATAGGAAAACATTCTATCGTAGAGCTGCAGAAAACTTTCTATTTTCTCAGCTGAACAGAGGAATCAGAAGTTAGAGCTATGTTATTAATACACTGAAAGTCACACTTTGACACATCCATATGCTACATGCTCTACTGGATACCCAGCACACGGATGAAGCACGTGTTCCAGCCCGAGTGGAGAAACGCACTTGGCCGAAATAAAGGGAAGACGTTGCATGTCCGTGCGTACGAAGATGATAAATTGAATTTGACAAGTTTTAGCAAAAGCCTTCTTAAACTTTTGTTCAAATAACCAAGACCCAGTTACATAATGAAAGTGCTCTTGTGATAAAGAATTAAAAATTGTTCGGTTTTGCAGGCTGTCTGCAGGATGCCTCTGAAACAAAATCTTCTAATAAACACGAGCTATTTCATATCATGTTCAACGCATAAATCTATTTTTCTCCTTTTTTCTAGTTTTTACTTTTCAAAGATCATCCCAATGTCATTTTATTAAATGAAGCCCTTCTGTGTTGAAACTGTTAAGACAAGCATTAGCCACACTACCTCAGGTAAAATTGGCTCACGCTACTCAAACTCATATTGCATGTGACCTTTTCCATCTTTCCACTCTGATTTATTTTTGGACACTTTCAGATCATGTCAGGATTTGCAGGCATTAGAGGGTAAAGGATCAGAATAAATGCTGATTACAGAGAAGAAAAGATCCATACTTCTAAAGAGAGCAAATATCAATTTCATAATGGAAACAAATCTGAAGAATCCGAAGCAGCCAAAGCAAACCAAAAGCACCCACTCTCTATTCCACGTGTCGTTTCCCTTGCACTCACTACAGTATATTCTCAAGGTTTTTGACTGTTTGCTTTCTCGAGGTTGAGTATTTTTTAAAGTGATAGAAAAAAAGGAAAATAAACCAAGGATTTGGTATAACCAAGCCTGGCCCTTTTGATACACATTTCTTACTGCAGATAAAGAAATAGCAATGCCCAGCAGAAGCCAATCTCTTCCAAGTAAGGGAAAGAAGTATAGTTTAGTGTCTGGCAAAGGGAAAAGAGAAAAAAAATCACCTTGTGATTCCACTTCTCTGAAATTCACCACCTTCCAACACATGATTCAGCATTCAGCTCTCAGATTAATCTGACTCAGCTGCCTGGAAGCAGGAACACTTGAAATTTTATGCCAGTATTATGCCAAATGTCACTGTAAGAGACGCCTGTCCAACAATTAAGCACCAACATTATTTCTCCCTTTTCTAGCAAACCCTCCTAGTCACGTTCCTGTAATACCTTTATTTCTACCAAATGGCGAAGCGTAGCAAAGATCTGGATCCGTCTGTTGAGCTTTAGGCAACTCTTCATTTCTCCCTGCTAATGTGTGCTCATTTCTGGAAAAGCTAATTTTTTTTGCCTGTTTAACTTGCATATTAATCTCCATTGAACTATACCAAATGAATTTCAGTCTTCATGTAAAAAAAAAAAAGGGAGGATGGTTTTTGATTCACACCCTTCTGGATTTTCATCAATCAACCTTTTCTGCTTAAGTACTGTTTAATCAAAAAAAATCCCAGATGGCTCCTAAGATTTACTGCAGCATCACTGAAATGGAAAATACTGTATCTCAGCTCCTACATATAGTTGCTCGCAAGACCAACTTAACTAATCAAAAATGTATAGAAAAGCAAAATTTCCCCCCCAAAACAAACAAAAAACCCTACACTCTTTCTGCGTTACAGACCATGCTAAATGAGATATATACATGTTATATATATAATAAAGAATGTCAAATTATATTTAGCATTACTATGCTGTAACAATTTTCATATTGACATAGGTGTATTCAGTATGGTCAAATTCTGGTCCCAGTTATAACACAGGCATATACACTGCTACAAAAATTTCAGATACTGCAAATTCAAGGCCTTTTCCAAAGCTCAGTGGAGTCCTTGAGCGCGTTCACTCTCCAGGTCCATGGGGTGAGCCGTTACAAATCATTACAAGTTCGAACCGGCAGTGTTAATGGTGCCCAGGGGACTTAGGCACTCATTTAAGCTTCAATTTAATTTAGTTATCTAAGATCCCACTGAAAAACACTCACATAAACAAGGCCCAGGGTTAGTTACAGTACAGCAGAAAACCTGCACACAGAATAAAGCGACTTACCCAGTGCTGCTGCTCTGGGTTTCAGAAGTGGCTTGTCCAGTGACATGGGAGAGCTGTGAGCTATTAAAGCCTGCCGAGAAGTCCCCGGTGGGCCTGTTTCAGCTGGGACAGAGCTCACCTTCTGCTGTCTAGCGGGTTAAACCATGATACCCCCATTACCCAGGAATCGTTTTCTCCTAAGAATCACAGACTGGTTTGGGTTGGAAGGCACCTCAAAGATCATCCAGTTCCAACCCCTGCCATGGCAGGGACACCTCCCACTAGACCAGCTTGATCAAGGCCCCATCCAACCTGGCCTTGAACACCTCCAGGGATGGAGCATCCACAGCCCCCCTGGGCAACCTGGGCCAGAGTAATCCTACAAAGTTACATGTTCACCACCCTTCTATTCATGATTTTAGAACAACTCAGATCATTTGCTTTCCTCTGGCTGCCTGGAGAGCGCATTGATGAGCCAGGAGAATGTGTCTCTATTCAGCAACAACGAGCCTACGAGAAAGGTTTTCTGAAAGGTCCCTGTGTTAATATTTTGCTTTAAGTTTACCACTGAGAATTTCAATTTAAAAAAGAAAACCGTGTAAAATTGACTGAAATTGTAATGTTAGAAGAATCCATATGGAAAAAAAAATAATCCTGCTGCTACAAATGCTATATAACAAGGAAATGCTGTTCAATATGCCACAGGATTGCTCACATGTCAAGCTATTCTGTGCGGAGGTTATAGATGGAACAGATCCATTGCTGAAGTCAAACGTGCCTTGGGACCCATTGATTTTCATATTAGGACTGGCAGAAGATGCAAAAGCACCATCAAGTACACACAGATGCACACGCACACACAAACGCTCCTCCTGAGGGCATCACTGATTGCCAAGAAGGATAACACAGAGCAGAAATGCTGCCTCTCCGAGTGTTACACCCAGAGAAAAAGAGCTAGCAAGATGTCTAAAATACGTTGTGGAAGTAAGAACTCAGACACCATGTTGTATTCACCAAGTACGTATTAACACTCACATTCAATACACACAAATAAAACAGAAAACAAGCACTTTACTCTGCGTTTATCACTCTCCAGACCTAGTCTGCAAACCCAACCCTCCAATTTGAGGTTCGACCCCAGACTGTGTCTTCGGGGAAAGCTCTCCCTGCGCCCACACATCCTTCCAGCGATGGCCAAAATGTTGTGCACTTCCATGTTCCTTAACCAAGAGTGAAACAGAAGGTGAAAGTAAACCAGTGTCTTGAACCCTTCCTGAGCTTGAGCTCATTCTCAGCTACAGCAACCCTTCCTTGTCCTCCCCAAGAGCTCAGGAAAGTTTCCTACGTCCTGTCTCTGACAGCAAGCAAAAACCCAAGTAATTAGGAGAATATAAGAAGAGAGCACACAAAATATACTTCTTCTGATGCTATAATCTAGTGATTTCAACTAATTAGGACCTCCTGAGCCAGAGGTGGCCACTAGACCACTGCATTAAATAACCAGTAAGAGAATCTGCACGTTTGGCTCCGATTTGAACCGCCCGACGCTACTGAACCAACTGACACTGAACCTGGGCAGCCAGACAACGGTTCTTCAGATATGGTCCAACTCGTACTCCAACTCCAACTTTGATTATCACCTTTACATCAGAGCTCATTCCTTTTGCCACCAGCATACAAAATCACTTTGCTGTTAATGCTACGTGTTCTTTCCCATCACACAAAGCGAGTGTATCTCCTGTCCATTTTAATGGCAGAAACATGACGCATTTCCCATCTTTAGTTTCTGTGATTTTTTTTTATTCCCTTCTAGACATCTCCATCTTGATTCCTTCCATACTACTCTACAGATGTTCATCTGTCTTAAACCGTACAGTGCTGTCAAAAAAGATAAATACTACCTTTCCCTTATCATCAAAGAGCTCCCTGTTTCTCAGATTTATCTGCGGTATGAAAACTCTCTCTGTTTTAATTAGTACTACTGGATGATTCGTGAAATTTCATGACAATAATAGCTGTTCGGGGTTTTTTTTTGTGTTAAATAGTTCTTCAGACAACTTGTGTCAGCTGTGCATTGCTTTTAGAGACCTGTAGCCATCGAAAGCATTAACCTCCAAAGAAAATCCACTTTGCTTGCCACAAGTGATTAAGTCGAGCTGACCGTTCATCATGGCTATTATAATTTGAGGCTCGTCTCTCACGCCTCTCAAACCCCCGCCTGAAAAGATTTTTGGCCTGTGTTTCATGCAGAAAATCCCGCAGTGGATTGACTACAGGACTGTAAACGGGAAGATCAAAAGGATCCCTTCTGACTGTGCAATCTATGAACACACACAACAACAGTTACCAAAGACACGCTTAAAAATAAATTATGTGCATAGGACAGACTCACGACTCAGAGTCACAAATATCATTCTATGGCACAAATACTGTTTTGTGCTCCAGTCTTAGAGGTGAAGAGTCCTGAGTGCAGCTCCTCAATCTGCCAGAGTTTGGAATAAACCGGATGATCCTCACTCTACCTGAACTGACCTTGCTTGCTGATAAGCTTTTCCAGGCAGAAGACACGCGTGGTTTTAGTATGTCCCACATCGTGGCTGAGGGACACACAAACACCACAAGCAGGAATGAGAATCAGGCTCCTCTTACCTCCTCAAGTTTGAAAACAACACCCAAGTCCATGACAACTCCACACCAAACGTTTTCAAAGAGATGTAGCTCCTATTTTCTCAAGGGTTTGTCCACGTACAGGGATTTTTGTGTCACTCATTCTCCTAATGTGTAAGCTGCTGTGAGGCATCCCAAAGTCAGCCTGTGAGACCCGCCCATCCATTCAGAAAACTTCACCTAATTACAGCCAGTAATCTTTCCATTTGGAGTAGGGTGATAAGGTTAATTATTACCAACAGATGACCACTAGTGGCTGGAGTGGAAGAAAGAGCAGCAGCAGTTAAACATGTAATTGCCAGCCTGCCCTTCTGACTGAAAAACATAAGGAAGTCTTTTCTTCTCTAATGACTCTTCCACATGAGATCTCTCATTTTCTGAAACTCATGCAAAAGCCTATGGAAGAAAGGGCAAAGCAAATTTGACTTATTGTGAACTGAAAATAAACACAGTGAGTAGCACAGGCAACATCTGTGGGGAGCAGGGACAAGGATACATTGCTTCTTGAGGACTGTAATAGCAAATTTACAGACACTCTTCTGCTCACAAGGTCTTGTTTTCTGGCTTCACACTGCACAGCTGCTTTCCAAAGCACCTTTCTCCCCAGAGACACAAAGGCTCTTGGTGCCTCTCCCTACAGTTCTGTTTTTACAGCACATAACTGGAGCTACCAGCCAACCCTTCCCCCAGCAGGGAAAGGGCAGCAGACAACTGCCCTCTCTGTATTCACCACCTTCTCCTGCGTACGACCACCCCACAACACAACTGATGGGCAGCTTTTGAAGAGGAAGTATTATTTCATGGGGAAAAAAACGATGGTTCATCGCAATGAAAACATCTTGCTGAAATCCACTCAGCTCCAGGGTAGAATTCCTTATTCAGCATCAAAGACAGGGTAGTTCCAAGTCAACAGAGTAGGGTCAGGGGCAGCCTTAAAAAAAAATCCAGGTGAAAATCCATTATTGAAACAAGGCAGAGCAGGAACTTTTTAGCTCTGCACAACCTGAGATATCATGGAGTCAATCTACAGTGAAATTCTCTTTCCCCTCCCCAGAGAGGCAACCCAGTGGCATCAGCCACTTAAGATGTTTTCTTACAAAAAAAACCCCCAAACCTGCAGCTTTGTATCCTTACTTTTCTACTTAGCCTCGTGTGTCTGTGTTCCAGAAAAATCATCACAGATTTGCATCTGTCCAGATCAGAGCTCTACAAGCCCATCTCATTAAACAATATGAAATACAGTATTCAACTTTCAGCACCGCATTTCAGTACAGAGGTGCAGTAATAGAAAGGAACGCAGAAATGCAGCTCAAATGAAGATTTTATTCAGAGAAGTCGCAGGTTCCTTCTGCAGCGTGGCACCCTTTCTTAAGCTCCATTAATAACCTGAACTATGAAAGCCAACCCTGAATTTTCCCTCATTATAGTATATACTCCATTGACTATGTAATGATGCTACTATAGAGTGACGCATGTGACATATTTAAAAAATGACAGACAAATGACAATAGAAACAAGTTGGAGATGACTCTGTGACACTCTTCCACTCCGCAGACGTGCTGTAATGGTTCACTGAAGTGCTGCCATTTGCATTTGCTAGAACACAGGCAGCTCCCTCTGCTTTGGGCAGTGCTGAAGACCTGTGCGTAGCATCAATACATCTTAATCTCAGACAATAGAACCTACAGATACTTAAGAACTTATTCCAGCTGACTGGCACCGTGGATAATATTTCATGTATTGTCTTTCATTTGACTGAGGAGCTTCCCTTCCTTCCAGTTTAGAAAACACTGGTAACATCACACATATTACTAACAAACATCGCCAAAAAAATTAAGCAATTTCCCCAAAGAGATTATTAATATGGCAACATGTCCACGTGGCTGTAAATCATTGTTGAGGTTTAGGTTCAACCCACCAGGCCCACAACAGACGCTCTCTGTTCACCCCTCTTTCCCACCCCAAATAGAGGAAGAGAAAGAGGAGAAGGGAGAGACACTCATGGCCCCCTCCCCTCCCAAACGGGAGAGGAAGGGAATGAGAGAGAGGCTTCTGGATTAGAAAACTAAAACAGCTTTAATGAAGATTATAATAATAAAACTGGATATATAGAGATACAAAACCAGTATCGAACCCAGCCTCTCCCGGTGGCAGTGACATCACCGTCACCACTGAGGCTCTGGCACTGGGAAAGTCCCAGACTGGGCCCAGCAGCTGATGGGAACCGGGTTCAGGAACACACAAACTGGGATCAAAGGCACAAGAGGGTCCAAGAAGGGAAGAAAGCCCCCAAGGGAAGTGAAGGCCCGCAGAAGGATCAATGAGAAGGCAAAGGGGCAAAAAGGCAAAAAGTCAAAAAGTGGGCAAAAAAGCCTAAAAAGGGCTTGAGATCCTTGTGATCCCTCAGCTTTACACCTGTGTGCAGCCTGGGAGTAACTCTAAACATCAAGCGTTGTCCCTGCTGGAACCAGACGCTGTCTGCACAAACGGGCTGTGCAGCGGGTTGGCAAAGACTTCGCTGAAAGGTAAAACCACGGAGCAGAACTGGTTTGGTTCTGACTCAAACCAGGACAATCGTAAACTCTCTATTATCAAACATCACATCTGCTCATCATGCATTAGATGAATGTGATAATAAAATGCAAAAAAATAAGCAAAAAGCCTTTTGGAGGTTATGCAAGGGGGGGTTATATGCAAGACTACGGGGCTGATTTCCTCTGAGAAGAGTTTACACAGCAGAGAGAGAAGAAGGGAATTTTTACTGATTTAACTCTTCACCATGACCAGATAGACAGAACACCAGCAATGACTAAGATTCGTAACACTAGCGGAATGAGTCATGTGCTGAAAACATACAGTACTTTATGCCTATGCAGAAGGAATAACAAGGATGTGCACCGAGAACGTGGTTTTCCCCCCAGCATCAGTCCTTCACCACGCCCGGGTCAGATCCCTGCTCAAACAAGGAATTCTCCAGCACCTTCTAGGAGACAGGTAGACTTAAAAAGCTGTGTCCTCTTACCATGCAGCAGAACAAACACGCTGGAAGCAGAGAAGACAAATAAGAGGAACTAAATTATTGCTACATTACTTAGTAGGTGGCACAGCCACTATCTACAGCAGTAGAAAACAGCATAACTAACCCTGTAACGTTCTTCCTCCAGCCGAATTCTCCCTCGACATCGTAAACATGGCCCAGAAGTATTCTCTGATAGTATTAAATAAACATCAGGGGGAGGGGTGTATGTGTCAGGATTTATTAGTCGGGAAAATATACAGCTCTCCTGAGACAGAGCCATCCATAGAGCTAAGCCTCGCAATCTATTTAGGACTTCCTTTTGAACCGTAGTGAGTTTTTAAGCCTTATCTGATGAGCATAATGATATTAAACTGTTTTTCATTACCCATAAAAAATGAACAAAAAGGATAAAGCTGCTAGCGTCTCAGGCTATTTGAAAGGAATCAATACTCTGAATCCCTTAGTACATCCTGCTCATAAAAAACATTTTCCTTAAACTAAAAGGAATTATTTGGACATAAGAAACTAGTTTCACACAAAGTACTTCTGCAAAACAAAAAAAAAAAAGAAGAAGAAAGACTCCCAGGAAGATTTAAGAAATCTTGAAGTTAGATAATGGATATGTACATCTGTATGTATGTTTGTAGGTGCGCACAAGTGGTTGATACACACACAGAACACAGCGAAGAACCAAACCCATCAGCCTGGAGGAGGTTTCCAGTCAAACCCCAGCCTCAACTCGAGGGAATTTGATGGAGTTAAAACCAAGGACAATAAGGATCCAGGCAGCTTGAGGCATCAGGCAAAACAAACAACTTTTCTCTGTTTGAATATCTCCAAAAAATAGCCCTAACATTTAGAAACCCCCTAATTCATTCTGCTGTACCGTGCCCGGCAAACAGGCAATCCTAAAACAAAACACCTTGGTGAGCACCTCAGACCCAGAAGCAGAGCGAACTGCGCATTTCCCTGGGCAATTTTTAAATATTCTTTTTTTGGTCAAAAAAAAAATATTGCTTTGTTGAAGCTGCAACTTTCCAGAGGAACGCATCCAGTCCAGAAACAGTCGTGAAAGTTTATTCACGCCTGACCATTTCTGGTCAAAATGTGAGAAAGAGACTGTTTGTAGTAACAACAACCTCCTTTTCGGAACACTTGCTATATAAAGAAAACAGGCTCAAATCTGTGCTCAACACGCCTGTTTTATTTCTGATTTGACATGTCTATTTTATATATTATTTGTCTAACTTCAGGCTTCAAGTTCCAGCTTGGCCTGATCTGTGGAAGGGGTCAGATACTCACAGGACCCGCTGGGCAAAGCCCTGAGCTGACTGGGGAGGGTCTCAGCTTTCCTGAAAGATGCTTCTCTTCTCTTACTGCAGATCTTGAGAAAAATTTATTTATTCTGAGTCAACATGGGAAAGACACATTTTACTGAAGAAACTCATCTGGTTTGTATGGAGAAGGGGTGCAGCCCAAGACGCAGTTAGGAATGAAAATGTAAACCATGGGAAACCTCTGTGATTCATAAATGGGTTAGTGTTCCATCTATCTCTTTAAAACTATTTAATATCTACTCTTTGAAACACATCCTATTATACAAGGAATGATTAATATCATTCTTTTCATCAAGAATTTGTATGCATTAATTTAAGATATTCAAATCTAAACCATCTGAAAATAGAGAGGCTTAATCCTCCCATGGTGTAAATAAGGACAATTCCATTAAAGTCAATGAAGTGAAGCCAATTTATAGCAACTAAGGATCAATCCCGCATGCCTCCGAGGCTTAATTAACTCTGTGTACCTTTTCTATCACATAATGCTCTCTGATGAGTTCACATTTAAGCTGTTATCACCTGTGAGATGTGGAGCATGTATTACTCAGAGCTGCATGAACAGGATATTATTCTATTTATATTCCTGCGACGGCTTCCCAGACATCGGGTGTGCTTCCCTTCTCTTCTGAGGAGCATTCAATTTAATAAACAAACAAGAAACCCATTCCCAAGGAGCACACCTGCCCATTGCTAGTCCTCACAACCAAAGCACTTGTGAAAAAAATAGTATTCCCAAACTCAAAAAAAAAAATATATATTCAGCTAACCGCGTCCATCCAACCGAGGGGCACGTGGTATTCGACAGCACGGGACGTAAAGCAAATATAAGTTTGCAAACAGCTCAAAAATGGAAAGGAAAAAGAGTCTTCCCTCTAAAAAGCCTTTACTATGGGAAACATCAAGGATGAAGAGTTTTGCAGCTCGGAGGGGTAGGGTAGAAACAACAGTACATGTAATTATACCACAATTTTTATCCAGTATTAGGTGATGGGGTTGGCGGGGGGGGGAGGGAGGTGGAGGAATAATTAGAAGTTCCTCAAGGCAGGTATTCATACCTTGGCTGTCATCGCCAGGATCACCGCTTCCTTGTCAGGCCTGTGAAAGTCACTCTGGAACAGCTGAACTGTTTTTAAAGGGTTTTCATCTTTACTGCTTCCATCTTTGCTTTATTTTAGTATATTGTCTCATAGCAAAGTAAAAAAGCACCATGTCGTCCCCAGGTTGGCATATTAAATTCTCATATGCAGCTATTGGAGATAGATTTATAAACTAATTAAGTATAACAATCTCATAAGCTCTGCTTGCGTCTGAAGAGTCTCATCTCAACCAACTCAACCAGAGTTATTCCAATGAATAACCCCCCCCCCCAACTTATTCAGTAGGAACGTTCCCAGAACCAGGCCTCTGTTCTACCTCACGTAAATCAACCTCTGTGCAAACACCTTGTGCAAACATGCCCCCTGGTTATTAAATAACTTGATTTTTGAATCACTGATACATTCCTACTTGCTTCCCTCCTCTATCCCTGCCAGTTTTCCTACTGCTTAAAGACCATTCCAATGAATAACCCTGCTAGTTCAACTAGGTACAACACCAGCAATGTTTCTAGACTGGTTGTGATCCCATCCAAGGTTCTTTTCCTCACACAGCCCTTGTAAATACGAACGCCCGTCTGTACACACGCGCGAGTGCAAGAATCCCCGTTACAGACACAGGCTCTACTTGCAATTTCTCTTGAATGCAAGCAGTTCAAAAGATTTTTCCACTATAAAAGTCTACTAAAAAATCAAACTAGCCTGTGCCAGCCCAGTCAAGGGCTGTCTGTTCCAGTTTCACTGGTAATAACACTCAAATTATGACCACAGCACACACTCGAGTAACAGCCCGACCGGAGAAGAACGAGAACACATATGAACCTTCGGAATACATGAATGGCTAAAATATCAATAAATAAAATCACACTGGAATAAATCCATTTATGACCTACTCCTGCTGACAAAGGCAAAGATTTAGCCAAGCAACTATTTGACTGCGAGCTGCTCTCCCGGGTCTGCTTCACCCTCAAAAAAAGCCTCGGAGCCTGTCCAATGATTGATGGGCTGCTACCACTGCCACCGAGTCCATAATATACAGCCCATTGTTTGGGTAATACCTGAATGTTTTCTTACTTTACGAGACTGCTCCGTGTGGAGCTTGATAGATGAAGTGTTTTATGCACATCTACACAAAATACAAGTAATTCATTTTCATTAAGGGAAGATGCATGTGAATAGTTTCTGAAGAGATCCCATCATCTTTACTCTTTTAAATCTAAGTCCGTAACTCCTCCCACTGTGATGATTCTCACTGTGAGAGCATTTCTCTTCCTCTCTTTTTTTTTCCCTTCTCTTTCTCTTTTCCTATTTCCTTTTTTCTTTTTCTCTGCACATGGTATTTGAGGGGACGAGTCTCTTGGGAGACTCTCAGCACCTACCTCACCCAACCCTTTAAGTTTATTTATGAACCTACCTTGAAACTGGTTCTATTTTGCCTTTGACGGCTTCATAACCTATCTCCATGTACGTGTAGGTGTTTCTCTACCTCTTGAGACTTCCCACCCAATTTAGATGCTTGAAGTGTTCCCCAAACATCACAGTTACTCGCTCCTACATTTAGCATGGACTAGGGAAGGGAGATACTGAGAATCCCCCAGAAAATGCCTTTTCCAGCACACATGAAGTATTTTTTATCAAAAACTTGCTAAATATAAGAAGTGCATTTGGTATTTTACGCGTACAATATTTTCTGTATATAACATGTGCATATAAAGAAAATATTTCTGTATTATATATACACATGCTAATAATTCATATTAGTCGTCGTACAACTGGTTTAAGTCCCAACCTCAGTGACCTCATAAAGCTTTAGGCTCATGTCCATATTCACCCAGCCCACCAGTTTGGTGACCGTCGGTCACTGCTCAATGGAGGCTCAGGATGACGGATTTATTTCGGTTCATCTCAGCCTGTCTCTTTCGGTGGGTGAGAGGCTGACACTAAAAAGTCAGTATTTTAGGGTAAGGAGTACGCGTGCACATGGCCTTGCTTATGGAGCCTACATCACCGTAGGGATAATTGCAAGACAGAACAATTTTCTTCAAGAAAAAGGCCTTTTCAGGTGAACCATTTACAACACAGACAGAACAAGGACAGAAGTGGTTCAAATTCTACTCTCCCATCAGAAGGGAACAGGTTGATTGACTCTGCTCTATTTAGAGATGTTGCCTAGATTTATATTGATAGAACAGAGTTTGTCCCAAAGTATCTCAGATACAATTGAGATGATGATGTAACACCTGTCCTCTTCTCCAAAATCCTGACTTTATTATTTAAAGCCAGTATAGTAGAATCATGCACAATCATAATATGGGCACTTGCTTATTGTAAATCTGTTTCCATAATAATTTCCTATTCCTCTGGGTGACATGTTCCTTTTAGGGGAGCTTCTAAATCCAAACTCACTCTCAAGGTAAATAGTTCTGCTCCGTTGACCTCCATCAAGGTCAGCTTCCATTCCTGTGCGGGATGATAGAAATGTGGCCACAGATCAGACATTTCCCCCCAAAATTTGTCATCTTCGAGAGGCGGTTGGCTATAAACAGGTAGTTGTATATTCTGTTCTCAGTACTCTCCCGAAACATGGGGATTTGATAGCAGATGGGCAACCAAATTTCATTTGAACTTCAAAAAGCCATTTTGAGGAAGGTTTTAAGTATTTAAAGCAAAGCAATTTATGCCTTTCCAAATCATCATTTCATCTCACCCATTGCTAAAATAAGCCACGTGCATTTTTAAGTAATCTTATTAGAATAAGTCTTAAAGGCTTTTGGGTTTGGGGGTTTGGGTTGGGTATTTTTTATTCTTTGGGGGATACGAGGAGGAATTTTTAGTTTAATTTTTCTCCTACATCTTTTTTTTTTCTAATTAACATCACAAATATATCAGAAGACACAGGAAATTGCTCACAGAGCACTCGCTTCTTACAGTAAGGGGAAAAATCCTTTTTTTTCCCCTGCTAATCCTCAGTTTGAAAAAAGTCTTTTAATATTTCTGTTTTTTCAACAGCAGAGTGAATCCATTAACAAAGATTGAGAACAGAGCTGAAAAATCCAGAATTTGCTCATCTGGACATTCTTCCTCCTGTTTGCCTACTGCCCATTTCTACTGCTAATTGAATCAACTCCTACCACATCTGCAGTAGTTATCATAAGCTTGTCTACTTTAAGCTAAAGACTCTAACAAAGATACAAAATCACAGTATTACATTGATCGGAAATAAACCTTATTTAAGCCAAAATACTTATGATTTAAATACTAATGAGCCTTACAGTTGCAGAGTGGCAGAACGAGAGCAGGAGTATGGTCTGGGAGCCCTTTAAGTGGACTGTCATCAGCTACTGAAGAGGATCTGCTCTACTGTTTAACTATCGATGCCCCCAGAAGCCAACTACAATCAAACCCCACGTACGCACACTTGTGGCACAAATACAGACCCGTGCTGGGGAAAGGACATGTAACTGGATGGGAACTGTATTAGATCCTTTGGGCAGCTAAAAGCAAGGGCTGTAATTTTTACCTTGTTTCACTCTCTCGTTTCCTTGCTTCAGTGAGTTCTCAGACTACTCATCACCCCTCCAGTGCTAATGGGAAGTACCGTGAATGCACAGCGGATGGCTGGAGGTTCTATGATCACATCTCCTCGTAACACTGCTTTACTGAAAGGAATAAAAGAATCTTATGGTCTCTTATCAAATGGAAGAGATCACGTTTCTTCAGCAGGAATGTCGGTACTGAGTCTGATGCCACTTTTTGTAGACTAGGGGATGGATTCCTAGAATCACTATGGTTGGAAAGGACCACCAGGATCATCAAGTCCAACCTTCATCCCAGCATCTCTCCAGCCACTAGACCACAGCCTCAAGTGCTACATCCACTCGGTTTTTAAACCCCTCCAGGGATGGTGACTCCACCACCTCCCTGGGCAGCCTGTTCCAGTGCCCAACCACTCTCTCAGGAAAGAATTTCTTCCTAATATCTCATCTAAACCTCCCCTGACGCAACTTGAGGCCATTTCCTCTTGTCCTATCATTACTAATTTGGGAGAAGAGACCAACGCCAGCCTCGCTATAACCTCCTTTGAGGCAGTTGTAGAGGGCCAGTGTCAGCTAAGGAATCCATACAATAAAAGGAGCAGAAATACGAAAGAACAACCTATGAAAAATAAGGAATTTAAAAGAATATTCCGAGAATGCTTTCCAAACAAAAATCTTCTTTGGGATAAAAACTCCAAATGGGAAATGTGAGGCGAAAGCAACACACTTTCTCATTTTATCATTATTTCCATTTAGATTTCTAGAACACTCCCTCTTCATTTTCCTCCCCTTCCGTATTATAAAGTGATGCCTGTGCATTCCAACTACCTAAAGCCAGAACAGTTTCATTCATGTTTGAAACTCTTTGGTAGGTGTGCCTGAAGGTGGTGAACATTTCCATTCCTCTAAAACTGAATTTTAGGGAACACTTGATGTAACAGAAAAATTAACTCCAACCAGCTGAACAAAAACAAGCCTCAAAAGATGATGACAGTATGGAGATTTTATAAGCTGAAATTTGCAAAGGCTTAAAAAGTTGACATTTTTCCAAATTCCAGCGTTTTTTACATCAGTGACTTTGGAATTTATGGTACACAGACACTGATTTGCTTTTCTGGACAGCCTCGGTGTCGGTGACCAGCAGCACGCCACAGGTACCAGATGACTGGCAGTTACCAGAGCTGACAACCATTTGATCTAGTAAACAAGAAGGACAGGATCTGCAAGCTGCTGCTAACTTCAAAGAGAAAAAAGTCTGCTATTGCCACTGTAAACATAAAAAGAGACACAACTCTATCAATACGCTAGGTTTATTTTATATACGACGCTGAGAAAGGAAAAGCTGAGTTTTGATGTTCCTCAAAACCTGAGCTGCAATATGCACTTTAATTAGCAAACCCACCACATTTGGGCTGCTGTGAACATAGCCAGAACAAGGGCTGTATTCGATTCTTAACATCTGAAGAAAGTATTTTAAAGAAAGAGCTCCATTCCTTTCATCTTCTCCCTAACCTTCTGCTTCAATTGTCCAAACATCTACCCTTTTGCTCACCTTTGCACTGTCCTTTTTACGTCGCTATTAAATATTTATATTACAGTAGAGCCTGAGGCTTAAATCAGAAGCAAAGCTCGGTCATGGACAGCACTGTGAATTCACATTAACCACAGCTCCTGCACAGAACAGCCTTTCATTGAAGAAGTAATGATAATGTTGTAATACAGTAAGACAAAAAGTCCTGGTATGAGCAGCAAAATATGTTTAAACCGAAACTAATTATGGCAAAGCTACGGCAAGATTCCAGAGCTGTATGTCCAGGAGTCTCTGCCTAGCCCTGGGTCCACCTCGAGCAGAACTCATGAAATCTTCCATCTTTTATTTGTACCGTTGCAAGTCTAAAATACACAACCAGACAGAGATTTTTCAGCTTAACTGGCAATATATCAAAACTTCATTTCCACAGTAATCCTTTTAGACTATCAAAACACAGGATTGACGGAACATAACATATGTCATCTGGGATATGCAATAACTCTGAGTAACACACACACGTTTAAACAGACGCTGTTACTGACTGTTAGTAAAGTAACAAATTGTTATCAGTAAGAGGTATAATCTTATCTGAAGAACACACAGCTTTGGCAATGAGATGTGAAAGCATCAAGGAAATAAAATTAAGCAGCAAAATACACAACCACTGAAATTCGCATTACCGCATTCAGAAAATAGTTTAAAGGTTTCCTCCGTGCCCTGTAGTCACAGTGACTTGGGTAATTAATCTCCAAGGCCAGAATAGAATAATCACTGCCTTATAAATCTGCAAACTTACTTTATTTAATCTTCTTCCTTGTGCATCTTAGTTAATCTAAGTTCCTTACTGTCCTAAGGAATTCGTGATCTTTCTCCTCGGTGCTGGTGGAGCTTAAGAGGAGTAGAAATGGGTTCCAGGGATTGTAATTTCAGTCAGATTTCTCTTAGGCTAGGCAGAGACTTCAGCGTTCAAACAAAAAGCTCCTTAAGAAGTTACTGCTCTGCATTTAAACACTCACATCTTCTACATCCCTTTTTTCTGTCCTTCCCATTCATATCATGTCTCATGATACAAATGAAATTCCAATGACCCTAACATTAATATAGCAAGTTCATAGAATCATAGAACGTGAGGGGTTGGAAGGGACCGCTGGAGATCGAGTCCAACCCCCCTGCCAAGCAGGACCAGAGAATCTAGGGCAGGTCACACAGGAACGCATCCAGACGGGTCTGGAAAGTCTCCAGAGAAGGAGACTCCACAACCTCTCTGGGGAGCCCGTTCCAGGGCTCTGGAACCCTCCCAGTCAAGAAGTTCCTCCTCATGGTGAGGTGGAACTTCCTGTGCTCTCGCTTGCATCCATTGCCCCTTGTCCTATCGCAGGGCACAAGTGACAAGAGGTTGCCCCTTTCTTCCTGACCCCCAGCCCTCATCTATTGCTCCACATTCATTAGATCCCCTCTCAGTCTTCTCTTCTCCAGACTAAAAAGCTCCAGGTCTCTCAAATTTCCCTCATTCTCTACTAGTAGTTCTCTACTGCTTTTCATTTATTTTCATTCACATTGTCCCAGTCCAACTTTCCTTGTCCTTCCCAGATAATTCACCCTCACATCCCAACCTCAGATTCAGTTGAATAATTAAAAAAACACGTCTGCAGACCAGGAGCCACACCTAAATGCACTTATGCTCCAACAGTACTTGAAAATAAGTCAGTCACTACCTGCTTTAATCCTCATGGTTTTTCTAACCAGGTGACACGCATTGAGATGTTAACAGAAACATCTGCTTACCATAACCACAGATACCTAAAGCATCTCTAAGAAACCAATAATCCCCAGTAAAAAGGGTTTAAAACTAAAGTTTTGGTTACAGATAAAACTTTAGAATTATATGAAAGTGCTAAAAAGGATTCAAATGGTTGGACTTGTTGATCTTGAAGGCCTCTTCCAGCCAGAATGATTCTATGATTTTATAATTTCAATCTAAATTGTGTTCTTACAGATTAAATGCACAGACTTGCCCTCAGGACCCATATTTAGGAAAAGCTGAATGTAATAGTGATTATTAAAGGAATAACATGTCAGTTAAGGAGCGGGTGAAGCCTCTGAAGAGTGTTTGCCTTGACTGCTCGCTGAAGTGCAATCAATCTTAGAAAAAACCCAAAACAGTCTAAAGTATCAAGGTTAGAGTTTTCAGATATTTATATACTGTTTTCTTAAACTTCACACTGAGGAAAAAAAAGGTTTCTTTTAAAAAACTTGTACAGTCTCTTACCACCATCAAGTTCCTCTGATGCAAAGCACAGCCCAGGCATGTAAGAATCTGTATTGTTAGTAAATAACTTCATGATAAATGAAAGGACACCCGCTGGTTGTCAGCAGGAAGGCGGTGAGGTTAAAGGAACAGCTGGACGTGGAGACTTCGCTCTCGTATGTCCTCCTAGCAATTAGGACCCAACATTTAATTGTCTGGAACAAAGCCCAGGTGACTTATTTCTTCTAAAGCCTGACATTTGCATGTATTTGTTCCATTTCAAGGTTGTGTTCTGTTCATACCTCTGTTATTAGGTCTGCAGCCCATCCTAAGTGGACACTTTTATGATCACACCGACTCTTTTGGTTATTTTTATGACAATGATTGGTGGGAACCTGTTTTTCTTCCTCTTCCTATTCGCATCTTATTAATTCAAGGCTATTTTTTTAGAAGTCAAATAAGAACAGAAGAGCACTGCTTTCAAAGCACAAAGCTTAACATAAAGTCAACCCAGAACTACTGTGAGTCAAGTTCCAGAGCTGAGCAGCCTCCTTCCCTAGCTCGCCAGCGAACACCTCACTTGTACCCGAACCACAGAGTTTTCATGTCTCTCCTTCTCCTTCTCACACCCACGCACAAAGCAACAAGGAGGAAAGCAAAAATACTTCCTCCAAATGACGCCAATCTCCCCATTCGCAGCATTCACCTTCCCACCACGTCCCCTTTTACCTACTCAGGTCAGGGCGATGCTAAAAAAATTACTTCTCTATTAATAGGGGCACTGGAAGTTCACTCCCAAATTTATGGCTCCTGTTTTAAAGCATTAGGAAAGATGTTCCCTCCTTCATCAACAAATGGGTTTGATGGAAAGTCTCCAGGAAGATTTTCCTCATACTGCTGATAAACTAATGAGCTCAAATCGCTAAGCCACAAGTGAAAATAGTGATACAGACTGAAGAGGCTTGCACACAACAAGTAAAAAATGACACAAATTAGGTATCTCATGAAATGACTAAACTTTAAAATACTGAGCAATAATTAACTATTTTTCCCAGAGGTATTCATGCTGCTGCAACGTGCCTTGAAGACAAAAAAGAGCTGAAAAAGAAACAAGAAGTTTTACTTATATAATACCTAGTGCATATATTGAGACAGGACAGGCAAGAACACTTTTTTTTTAGATGCTGCCTCACCCACAGAGAACAATGAGCATTTTTACACTAAATTTCATACTAAATTACATATATGAAATCAGATTCAGCTACAACACATGAAGTGATGCTGGTTTTACGAAATATTTCCAGCAAAGCTGCAGCGTCAAGAAAAAATACTGTGCTATCTTTTTGTCACAGATTACGTAACAGGTTTGGGTTTACAGTTTAGATTTTATTTTTTACACAGCATTTCATGATTGTGTCTTGAAAAAAATCTAGAAAAAAGCCAAATTACAGGCTTCGGTTTGAGAAGGTTCCTTCTCTTTCCCCTCAGAGAAAACAGCGGAAATCTAGCTGTACACACACACTACGGGAGACGTAGTAAGCAGCGAGTGTGAAACTTTTTCTTTTTAAAGGGATGGTCCATATTTAATCAAAACCCCTTTTCTGTTACCAGTTCTCACCACAGCACTGCTTTGAGAGCTGTTGGAAAAGAGAGCTAATACTTTCTAATAGAATATAAAGATTATGCCACTGACACTGACAGAATCATTGGCTTTCTGTCACAGAACACAAATGCCTTCTTTCTTCTGCGTGATGGTGCCTGCCACAGAAACCCCAGAAAAAATACACAGGGAAATTATGCTTCTAGTAAAGAGAAGCTGAAGCAATGAACATTATCGGGATTATTTTTTTTTATTATTATGAAAACAAGCTTGGATCTAAGACGACGACTCTCCTCAGTCAAAGCAAAGTGATTTAGAAGTGAGCTGGGCCTGGGACATCGGGTACAGGGTTCTCCTGGGGAGATCGCACGGAACAGCACAGCCCGTGTGGATGGACACGGATGGAGGTTGAAATGGCCAAAGTGAATGGCAAGATTACAAGTGAGAAGCTTGATTATTGAAATATAAACCCCCAGCTGTTCCCCTCGTGAGCATGACTCCTACCAAATTATGGAGAATGCTGAAACACAAACACCATCCCAACTGCAGGTAACAGGCGATGTCCTGAAGACATCTCTAGCCAGTCTGACAACAGGACCAGGAAGGGTCGGTCAACACACTTAGCACTTTGAATACTTGGGTCTTAAATCTGAGAAAACCAAAGCTCTTATTTAATTATTCTTTCCATTAATTATTGCATGAAGGACCATCTCCTCTCTGCTTGTGATCGCTCTCTGATACGCTCATTTCGTGTCCCTCGGAACTTTACTGGAAATCATTGAGCTGGTCCAAGGTTGCATGACTCACAGCAAGTTCCTTCAGAGAACAAACTGGTCCTTCTTATTTGAACAGAAGGAGAGACCCTCTCATCAGACGGAGGTTAAGATCATACAATCTCAGGTATTCGTTGTAAAAAGCATCAAGTAGGATAGAGGCAAAAAGGCTCTATTAGTACTGTTGATCCACATTTTGATGAAAGCTTAAAATGTAAATGAAAAGAGAGAGAATAGGAATGAAGCATCTTTAAACTTGCAACAAATCATTTTGTATTGATAGAGTCCTGGGCTTCAATCCAAGCACAGCTATTGCCTTAATGCAGACTGATTTCAGGGGACTTAAAAATAGCCAAGATACTATGGTGATTGGCAGGCATTGTAGAGACAGCTGCCAAAGTCAAATTGATTTTTTTTTTTCCCTTTTGAAGGACTCCAGATAATTTAAGCAAGGCTACAAATTAAAGCACGCACACATGACTTCTTGATGATTTAAAAAAATGTATTATGGAGGGGAGGTATCCCTCCACCCTCACCTCTGAGAAGCACAGAGAAATCCTGTGCAGCCTCTCCCCACAGCACTGGAAAGGGCCCAAATGAGCCATTTGCTGCAGTCTTGCACTGGACATGATCATGGTCATGCCCAACTCAGCTGCTGTGCTTAGAGTTCTGAGAAGTGCCAACTCTAGGGCTTCAACAAACGGAAATTCCCACTATTATGCACTATTGACAGATGGGACCATCTCAGGATTTCACTAGGCAGAAAACTCAATTGCACTCTGTATCTGCTTAAGGGAGAGCTTCAACAAGAGGTCACCCCGGTGACATGACAGGTACAGCTCGCTAGCAGCGCTCGCAGGAAAAACTCCAAATGCTGCTAAGCTGGAGAAGGTCCACAAGACAGCAGAAGGCATCAGTCCAGGTATGGTGGGATTTTTTTCCTCTCTCTTCATGTTAAAACCTTCAGTTTGTATCAAAAGGTCAAGCAGGCAAAGGGGAGAGGAGTTGGGAGAGGTGGGGGTGGTGTTCTGGAGCATTTCCTAATCCATTGAGAACACCGCCCGCTGACAGCGTTCACGCATCTGTCTACGGCTCTTGAGATCCTGCTTCCAGCAGCAATATAAATGGATTCAAACATGCATTACAGGTCTGATTAATTTTCAGCTAGTGACATTTTTAGAATAAAATACACGTCGAGCAGTCTCTCCGTCATGAGGCACACAATACATCTCCACGTGCTCGTGCTGCTCTTACGCGGAAGGTTTGCTCCTATTAGTAACGCTCAAGCCTCTGACTGTTGCTGGCCGTTAACGTTGCAGAGAGGTTTTAAATAAAATACTGGACACTGTTAGTTGCTTCAGCTGTAAAGGTAACAAAAATGAACGGCAGCTCATCCAGTTGGCAGTTATTTTACCCAGCTGGAGTATGCAGAGTATTATATACAAGGATTGGGATACTCTCGGCCTGCAGTTTCATCCTACAGAAATTCAACAACCCTCACCAGACCCACATGAAGCAGAACAGTCCCACAATCACCTTTCTGCACATACAAAGCCACGTGGATTTCACAAAGACCAGCGTTAGCCCTGTTAAGATGATCTCCTTTGTCTCCCTTTACAGCCTAAGTGCTCAGAGCAGATCACAGCATTCCCCGCTGCCTGTTCCAGGAGCCTGAGGAAGAGGAGTTTCACAGTGACAAACATTAGCTGTTAAAAACAGCACTTACAGACACTAGGCAACTTGCTGGCAGTCCCACGAGTTATGCCAGCAAGGGCTGTCACGTATCAAAGGACCAGGGCACTGCTGGCACAGCGCTGCACCACCCTCTTGCCACCGTCAAACCCCTACCTTTAAAGACAGTGGAGATGGCCCTCACCTGAGATGTTTACTTGCTGAGGCCAGTGATCAAGGGTGAATTCATCCATCTAATCCATCTGTTTAAGCTCTGGTAGCTGTAATATTAGTATCTGCACACACATGTGCGTTCGTAAGTTCTCTAAAGAATGAAATGCGTAAGTTCTCCCAAGTACCTAGTGATAGGCCTCAGGTTGCACCAGGGGAGGTTTAGACTGGATATTAGGGAGAAGTTCTTTGCTGAAAGAGCAGTCAAGCCCTGGAACAGGCTGCCCAGGGCAGTGGTGGGGTCACCATCCCTGGAGGGGTTAAAAAATGTGTAGACGTGGGACTTCAGGACGTGGACTAGTGTCATGGTGGTGTTGGGTTAGCGGTTGGACTTCATCTCAGAGGTCTTTTCCAACCTTACTGATTCTATGATTCCTAACAATAAACACTCTGAAGAGCTCACTAGACTGAATAAAACGATGAATCCACACTTCTAGATATAAAAGATCCAGAAATATTGGGGTTTTTTTTCTAAAATGCATTATAAACTTGTGATGTATTGCCCTTGCAATGAACAGATAACCATAACTATGTACTTAACATTGACAGCTTAAACAGATACCAGCTCTGCAAACCTTACTGAAAAAATGAACACATAAACACTGAGCATTGCTTTGTTTAAACTGTAAGTTTCTACACAAAAGCCCAACGCCCCAATCTTTATGTAACCAGATGCTCAGATGCCCGTTGATTTCACGGAGGTTTTTGGTTCAGACTCAGGTGATCACTCTCACGGGCCTGGAGTTCCCTATACAGTCACCCCGGCAAAACCCAGCATCTGCCACACTACGTGTTTTTTCCAGAATTCCCTTTTTCTTACAAATCTTTATATGGGCGATGAGGGGGGAAGCACAAGTTGCCCACTACAAATTTGCCTGTGCTAAATACATCCGTGGTACAATGACTAAACAAGACCCCTACTTAAAGAACTCAGTCCTTCAAGACCATTAAAGCATAAATATCCATTACGTGTTCTGCCCAGCCTATTAGGAAGGTCAAATGTTGCACGACAGCTCCCTTTCAGCTCCAAACGTAATTACCCTTCCTGAAAATCATACTGCTTGCATTCGTTTTGAAATACATAATGAGATTTTCATACAGGAGCAGCACTGTAGAAATGATAAACTCTTTATATCATAACAAGAGTAGAAAATACAATCTCTGTTTAGTTCAAATACACAGCAAGAAAGCAAAGTTACAGAGAAGTTCGTTCTGAACATTTAGAGTCAGAGCTAGTACGGCTCATCAGGAATGGTTCCATGTTGCTTTAGAAAAATAATTATGATTAAGATCAAGCTTTAACGTATCTTCCATTATTATAGATAAGGCACAACAATTTCCGGAACAGCCTAAATAGCTGGTTTTGGTACTCTGCAATCCTGAAGATTTCTCTTGGTTTATTCCCAGGACCGGTATTTTCACAGATTAAAATGTGCCCTGTAAATGAAAGATGTTTCATCTACAGCTCCTGCCTGCAGAGATAGGAGAGTCACTACCATTGTCAGATGAAGTTCTCTCCCTCAAGAATAGCCAAAAGCCTAAATGGTTCATCATATACAATGAACTATCTTAGGTGGAACTGAAATGTGAAGGCTCCAGAAAGGACCCCCATTAAATCCCAGAATCCCAGCATGGTGTGGGTTGTAAGGTTCCTCTGGAGATCAGCTCTTCCAACCCCTTGCTCCAGCAGGTCACCCAGAGCAGGTTCCCCAGGGTCACGTCCAGGCACCTTTGGAACCTCTCCAGAGAAGGAGACTCCACAACCTCTCTGGGCGGCCTGGGCCAGGCTCGGACACCCTCAGATTGAAGGTGACTGTCCTTGAACACCCCACTCCTGACACCTGTCCTTGCCCTCGCAGGTAAGCTGGCCAGACAGCTTCCTGCATCTCTACTGTTAGAAAACCAAGAGACTCATGTTCTTCAAGTGATCGCATCCATCTCTGTACCGACAGCTCCGCGTTAGGAATAACTTGTAAGGAGCCTGGAGATGTCTAGCTGTTTGAAAGCCAGCTTAATTAGTTAGCCAGGGGCCTAACTGAGAGACTGCTGAAGTCAACAGGAAAACTCTGTCCCTTCTAACGGGCTTCATGTCCGTCCGTATAAACAGCTCTGCCTAATACCTAACTCTGTATTTAAAGGTCAGAGTTTCTGGTTGCCGGCTAAGAGGGTTATTTGTATCCACCCTCCACACTGTGCTATCCGCAGAAACCCATGTGTAAGTCAAGCTCTCCATGCGGCAGAAGCTGCACGTCCTAATCAGCAAGACTCAGCATAAAATAAAACCAGCTCTTTTTTAATCCTAAAAGTGGTTTTTTATTTCCATTAACTTTCCCTCTTCAGCCCATTTTATGTGTCCGCAGTTTCCTTTCACTACTAAAGCCAAGAATCCTTGTGCTACATCAGCTCAATAGTCCCAATATCAATAACTGGGAATTCTAATGCCAGGGAAATATCCCTCGATACTCCTGGTAGCTTGAGACTACCGGACTGCTTTAAACGCTCCGAATTGGGCCATCACTACCAACCACACTCCAAATGGAATGACCTGGAGAAACTGATCTACAAAATTAGCTCTTAAAAACTGTTATTAAACCAGCAACAACCCCAAAGCAGTAAAGCATGTCCCTCTGCAAGAGAAACTTCCCCATCTGAAAACAAACAGCAAAGCAGCTCATGGACCCATGGACATCGCCTTGGCAACAATGCCCTAGGAGAGCAGAAGGGGTAACGTGAGTTACGTGATATGATGATAACATCTCAAGTTAGAGCGAAAAACATCGGCATTCATACACAGCTCTCCAACTTTCACCATCTAGGACCAGGATTTACTGAAATTAGCCCTTTGGCTTATGCAGGAGCTAAGGAAGGAAGATTTTTTGCTGAAATTTATTTATAATGGTTGCAGCATTAACATTATGTAGTCAACAGAGTAACTTATTGCTTTCAAAACACAGATTAAAGATGACTAATTGATAAAACTTCGCAGCAAGCAACGGTACAGTGTCAGGCCAAGGAGCTTTTTTGGGTTTTTCCTGCAGGGGAACGTCTTCTTCATACAAAACCCAGCTAGACCACTCATCTAGGCACAGCTGAAATCTCATTCATATGTCTACTACCATTAGAATCGGGGAAAATGCAGTCATTGCTCATGCTAGCCCGTATTCTCGACCTGACGTTCTAAATAGAAAAAAATAAGAATGAAAGGAGATTCACATCCTTCATGGCTCCAGTTAAAAGAATCTGCATTAACAAACTATTTGGCATCAGCTTCCTCAAGACCCTGAATCCTCATCATCCCGTTAGGGGCCCTTAAGAGCAGCTGCCTTTGCTATATTCTGGCATTTGGATTTCCAGCAGTGACTAGAAAGCCTGAAGTCAGGGGTTTGGAAACCATTATTGTTTATGAAGCCACAAGAACCACCCCAGCTAGTATTTGGGGGTTAAAGTAATGCAGTATTTTGCTTTGAAATTTAAATAGGAATATAAAGATTTCCAGTAACAGCCTGCAGAAGGCCTCAGTGGGGAAAATGCAGGAGAAAATTTAAAATTACGAACCACATTTTCAGTAGGAAAGAATCAGCACTAAGGGATCACATAATTACTTAGAAATCACTGTTTAAAAAATTAAGACAATATCCTTTGGATTCCATCATCCTCTTGAGTTTTACAGGACTATTATTGCTATTTCACAGGTTCCCTCTCTTGCTCTGAAAGGTAGAAACATCCCTCAAAAAACCCAGATTCTTCCGCAATACAGAGCTAGAACAGGTTGATGAAAAAATCTGGAGGAAAAACCCATGTTGACATAATGAGTTGGAATATAGCAGAATATGGAAAAAATTGAGAAATATGATGAAATAGATCAGGGAAAAAAAAAAAAGAAAAAGACTAGAAAAAATAGGGGAAAAGCCTTTCAAACGTTCATTGTTTTTTGCTACCAGAAACACAAAGTGGTCCAACAGTTTCTGTGGGAGATTTAAAAGAGCTGCAAAGGTGTTTCAGTCCATCCAGTATTAGCTGTTCCCACACACTTACTTCATCTTACTCATCTTTCTCATCCCAAACCACTGAAAACATATTTTTCATTTCTTTCCTGAGGCCTAAACCCCATCATTTAGGTGACAGCCTCACCTGAACTACATTCTGTATTGGTCACTGAATGCCAAATGTCAACTAGCTTTAAGCAATTTCCAAAATGCTCAATGTTGTAGCGTTTAATTGTGTCACTTCAAACTCACGCAGATCTTGAGTGATACTAATTTAATCTTTCGTGCCAGCCAGGTCATGGTCTATTAGAATTTTCTTCTCCGAGAAGTGAAGTGTGTGGTCCTTTGAGCAATGTACCGTCCACGTATCTGGGGAAAGGGCAAAAGGAGCATATTTTGGGGCTTATCACTGCTCGTGACCTTTCCGGATTCAGGTTTTTGACAGAACACCATTCTCAGATTCGAGAATTATCAGTTAGAGGGACAGGTTTTTAAAAAATTAGCCAAAAACTCTGCTTCACAAAGATTGAAATTTCTTGTACTTGGCAAATGAGAAATTTGGGCGAGTGCTGTCAGCCAAAAAACCCCAAACAATTTTAAATTGCTAAAATGTTTCATTTTCAAATTTCAAACAGAAAAAAATACTTTTTCTTTGGAAGCATCTGTTCCGGGGAAAATTTAAATACAACGATTTAGAAAACCTCTTTAAAACTAGAAAAAAACAGATGGGTTTGATTGATGTTGTCAAACCGCACTGAAACTACCAGGCTTTTTCAGCTATCATCCCCTTTCTTCTGTCCTATAAGGAAGTCAAAACTTTTCTTTATCCACCAAACAAATATTTAGCCATTATAAATTCCTCTGTATCAACAGTTACATCCGTGTCAAACCCAGAACAGGCAAGTGGAGCATCAGCCATGGCCACATTTGGGCCATCTCAAGGCCTCCCAGTTAGTGTGTGATCATTCTGTTGCAGGCACGTGAAAATTCCCAAACAATCTCCAGCTAACTTTTCCTCTCCTTCCTTTCTTTGTACAGGCGACAAACAGACTGATTCAAGAACTTCCTTTAAGGAGTATTTTGTTCTCCTTTATACCTAAAAAAACCCCAACCATAAAACACTCCCCCCACCCCAAATTCCAGCATTTTAACGCAGCATTTAACGTTCCCCATGAATGCCACCTGCTCCCCCAAGGAGTTCTCCTTCACATCCTGTCTCATCACTGAAGATGTTTCCAACGTGACCTTTTCCCACAGCTGTACTGCAGCAAGAAGGTACCACATGAAGTTACTTGAAGCAGTGGTCAAATATGATCTTCGTTTACAGTCACGTCAAAATGTATTTTCATCCTCATCAGGACAAAATGTTGAAACTTGAAAGAAAAATGCTGGATGAAAAAACTGAAGTATTTCAACTCACATCAAAAATCCCTATGGAAACGTTTCAGTTTCTTTATCCTGATAGTATATTAGAATATAGATATTGTATTAAGTTATGGTACAGTCCTATTTGAAACAGAAGGTTTTGATTTCCCGTAACTTTTGCACTGAAAAAAATAACACTACCGTAATTCTGAGGTATTTCAGTGTCAAAAACTTTTGCCCTGCAAAATTGTTCCATCGCTAAAAGAAACCCAAAATACTGACCAGAATAAGAGTAGCCAGCACATTTTTACTTGTTTTCTTAAGTCGTTTTCCATTTTAGCTGCTCTTCTATAACCTGCGCTGCTCTTGTCGAGGCCAAGTTTTCCGCTAACAGTGGCTGTCTTTATTCCCCTCAGCAGCCCCTGGGTACAATGTTCTTCCCAAGCCTGCCCTGCTCAGCGTGCTATTTTACGTTATGCTGTGACCTCAATCACACCCTTTATGAGACTCTTTTTTTCTTCTTTTCAACATCAGAGCTTTTCTACCAGGACTATTTTAAAGAGCCTTCCTGCCTGTCCATCACTGCACTTCTTTCAGGTGAACGGACGAGCTTCTCTCAATGTTTTTGGGTGCTGAATATAAAGTCCAGAAGAGATTCCTGTCAACACCTTGTGTACCAGAGCTTGCTTTAATCAGCAGTAAATCTCCCCGCGATCGCTGTCATCTATAATCATCCCTTAAAATATTTTCAGTGGAAATTTTTCAATCATCCATCTAATTGCATAACAATTATCAACTCCGGTGTATTTAAACTTCCACCCCTCCTGCAGACCAGCGGATAGGAGGGATGGGAAGCGAAGGCCTTTCACTGATTGTAAGGTCAGCATTTAATGCTAGACTATCAGTGTTGCAGGCCTATTTAATTCCTTTTACACTGTCAGTTAACAAGTATAATCCTTGTAAATAAACAAACCCCTGTGCGAACAGGCTCTTTTGATACTTCAGAATAGGGCTAAACAAGCAATATGAAACATCTGAAGTCTGACGTATTGATCAAAACATGTCTTCTGAGCTGGGAGCTAAAAACAGCTTCAACCCACCTCCCCAGCGGCCTGTATTCTTGAAGGCTTTAATAAAATACAGTATTTTATTTAAACCTGGGGGGGATCAAGCTTTATTGTGCATATGAAGTCTATCTACCCTTCTTCACAAAGGAAGACATTCACAACTTTCCTCTGAGTTTTGGAGAGCTTCCTTTACTCCACCTGCTTTTTATTCAGATTAAAAGTACTAGTATCAATCTTCAGAGGTTTAACTGTTGCTTCGCAGCGAATCATCCGGCTGGATCACGACCTGAACCTGCAGCAATTCCTCATCTGGACCTTCACACCAACTGACTGGTAGAAGTATCGTGATACACAGAGATTCTGGGCTAACAAATACCACGCCGTTACAACGGCACACAAAAATTACACTGCACAGCTCTTAGGTTTTGTACCATGGCTAAAAGCTGTTGGCTTCCACTATGAACAGCCTCCCTTCAAAGGTTCTTTTAATGCACCCTATCCCATTCTCCTTAAAATTAAACAGCATCTGCATCAGAGTTCCTATTTTGCAGTCCAGCTGTAATGTAGTGGTGCAAATATATTTCAAGGAAAATGCCAAAATTACAATCGGCCCAAATTATCTTGTTTCCCTTTCAATTTTGCTGTAGCTGGCTGTCAGTAAAATATATATATCAAGTCAGAACCCTATGATGGGAGCCTTCTGCAATACAGAAGAGGTGGAACTGTAAACCTAGCCCTCCAATCCAGCCATTTAATGATTCTGAACCACAAAATATGCTAAGATAGCATCTCATTCTGCTCCTTCTGCCAGTGTTTGAGTCATAGATGCTCAGCAGATCCCTGATGTCTTTGGCCTTTCATTAAGCTGAAGTCTGGATGGGTGTGAGAGCTGGAGGAAAAGGATTACAGGGGTTTATTCACTGCTGTCAGAGAAAGAAAATCCCTTTCTCACTTCTATATGCATTAAACTACTGATCTCGCAATTGCATAAAATTATCACTGGCATTAAATCTATGCTAATTCAACCCAGAGCAAGGAAAGATGATTTAACCCAGAACCCTTTTCCAATGTCATTCAAAAGCCCTAATTAGAAAAGTGTTCCTGTTCTCCCCTCACATTCTATTATTATAGGTATTATTTAAAATGTATTATTCATATTCATTAAGGAGAAGGAGAATAACAAGAGGTCACTCAGCACACAGCTGAGGAACGCTGTTTAGACATACCTGGTCGCAGTTTTATTTGCTATTAGGAATATTAAACTCATGTTACACAGGTTGTCGCTTAGACTTATTAATCAAAACAGCACAAAAGCACGTTGTAAAGCGAACACTAACTGCTGCACGTGTAATTTTAACTAACTGAAGAGCAAAATCTTTTGCTTCATTCCTTGGTACTCCTCTTGTAGGCCTTTACACCCCTCTAATGTGCTTGGCACATGTTCCCGTTAGGACAGCCTATCTGGCTGGACTGAGCCTTAGTCTGGTCTAACGCAACAATTTCTGTGTTCTTAGGGGAAAATATAACAAGCAGTGCAATAATAGACTCCGGGGAAAAATCTAGAAAAACCTAAAAATTAAAATAAAACCATAAAAATGGCAATAAATTCATTCTTCCTTCATGTGTTGCAATATGATTTTATGTGCAACGTTAAAACTACAACATGAGTTATCCTTCCAAGCCTTACTTCAAAGTGACTACGACTACAGACAGGCAACGGAAATACACCGATCCTGGTGGATGAACCGACTTTATATCCATCCTAATTACATTCATAATACACTCATTTGAGCTACGGGAGGTATTATTTAGATGTATGCTATACGTTCTGTCTAAAATAAATTGAAATAAAAGTATAATGCATGGCTGAAAAATATACTCTGTACAAAGCACTGCATCTCACTGACAAGTACTTTAAAAAAAAAAGGCTAAAAGTAATAAAAATTACTGCTAGAAAAATCGAAGTGTTCCATTCCTAGATTTTATGGGGGCAATAAAAAATGAAAAAGCAGCTCTAGTTAAGCTAGACTGATGAAGTGATATACTGCTAGAAAGGCATTCAAGGTTGTGTTGAAACAGATTTAAAATTGATATATATCAAATACAATAATTCTGGTGCATATTAAATAGAGTCTAGATAGAATGCTAGTGCAGACTTCCACCAGATTATTGTAAATTGCATAAAAACATAAAGTTTGAGCCGGACAGAACTTGCCATGCAAAAGAGCTTGGATGAAGCTGTTAACAGCACTTTTAACTCATTTAATATGGTGCATTTGAGCAATACTGAAAACTTTGTTTATTTTACTCTCAGGAGTCTCAGGCCTACAACTTCTGCCATTTAAACTCTTTAATTGCAACGGAGAAGTGTTTCTGAACGATGCGCAGTAGGCCAGGTAAGAAGGCAGGCCCTGGGGGCGAACCGTAAGAGCATTAAATTTCATTTTAATTGCAGAGCCAGTGGAAGCCGAGAGCTAATAAGTACTTTGTGTTCATACAACACATGTGAAACACAACTTTAGATCCTGAACATTCCGGCCATGTTCCGTATGGGCTCAGGTTATGACACCTCATTTATTCTCTTAAGCGAGATGCTTTAACTTGAGTTCACTGGGAAGAACGAGCTGATCTTTCCGACACTACCCAATATTCACCTTCTTCCCACTGGAATTAGCTAAACTAAAGAACAGACTTCAAAAAAACTCCCAATGTGGCTGTCCAAAATAATCATGACAAAGGTTTGAAATTCAGAGTGTTCCGACACAGGCACTTGCTCATTCTGAAATTCATCCTCAGCAAAAGAGCAGCACAACAGCTACACACTGTTCCGGTCAGAAAGGAACTAGACTGTGATAAAACAAGTAGTATCTGGAAGCAAACAGGCTTTGTAGTCTTCCTCCACAAAAGGGGGGGTTTTGGGGTTCATCTCACCAACCGTGCATCACCAGCTTCGTTCCTACACGGAGTACCTGGTCATCCTGTGATTCTAACACGTGAGAAGTCAAGAACCCAGCACCATCGCCGCTGTCACTGAACAAGAACACTTTCCCCCAGCTAGTTCCACTTGGTGATGACCACACCAGTATGATTATCCATACACAGCAGTACAAAACGGATGAACTCTTACTAGCAGCCTTCCACCTCCACCTCAACCCAGTAAGAGGCAGCCTGAAAAAACACAGTACCCAAAGGTGCTGGAGACAACAGCATTCCGTGCCTACTAAATTGCACAATCCACCCATATCAAGGAACACAACGGATTCCTTGACAGCAGAAACCAAAAAACACTGTCAAAGACAAAGCAGGCTGGTGCCTGACAGTCTAAACGTGCTATACCAATTATCCCAAAGAAATTTTAACTACGCTGTCAGCTTCTTACAGGGCACTTGTACGCGGCGACAAAGACAAAGCAGGAGGCTGCTTTTGAAACGTTCACGCCTGTAAACGCTCAACCAGCTTAAGACATTCTGCAAAAACAAGTTGCTTTGTCAGTTCAGAATGGAAAGCATCGAGGAGTCACTAAGAAAATGTGAATTATTAGCAATAAAATGTTATAGACTTGCCTGCTTGACTGTGACCTTAAATAGATCACCTTCCCCTCCTCCCATTTTTAGGCTACAGGCTGTTTTCCACTTAAAATCATAAGAAAAAAGCCTGCGTGGATCATGGATGTGTACGATGCCAGTGTGCTCCAGCCAGTCTGGTATCTAGCTAGTCTTACAGACACAGAGCTGCCTCTGACCTCTGCTCCAGCCTCCCTCGAGGTACTTCAGAGCCAAAACTTCTGGTCTGATTTCTCACAGGCGTGGAAAACGGACTATTCCCTCCCTTACTGCAGGAGCCCTTTCCTTTCTGAAGGCTTAAATAAGCTGCCCTCAATTCCCCATGCCAAGCCAGCCAGGCTTCTTTTCCTCCAATAGAATCCTGGTTTACAATCCAAATATTTACCATGGATCCATAAGAGAGAGCATGAGATGGAGCTGTCACAAGTCGGAGAGGCATTCTACTAGCTGCATTAAGAACATGGAAGGCATTTTTGGCACTGTGATTTACAACAGAATTATACAGGAGTGCTATAAAGGTACTCTTTTTTTTTCTTCTTTAGTGTTACTGAATCTCTTGTGATTCCATTGCCATGTGACTTAATATATTATTAAAGCCCAGGCTCCAGAGTTCTTTGAATAGGAGTTAGAAAAGAGGACACTTTGAGTCCTCACAACTGCAAAAAAAGGATTTGAATCACAAAGCTCCAAAGACCATAAAGCAGATAATTTCCATGATTTTTACAGCCTTGCAAATATTTGAGCAATGCACAGAAACGACCAAACAGCAATTTAAAAATAAATAGAAGACAGTGTGGGATTTTAAAAGAGATTGGACAAATTCCTAAAAGACAAATTCACTCACAGCATCATCTAAACATAATAAAACCACAATTGTCTGGATGCCACCTTCACCTCCTGAAGTTTCTCAACTTCTATTTCAAAGCAGCTGGGGAGAAGTTTCAGGAAAAGGATCACTCGCTATTCTCTGCCTTAGCCTCGTATTATTCTTCCTTAGCACAAAGTGTGACACGCTGTCAGAAGTGGGACTGCTGACAAAGATCAGGAATTGCACAGGAAAAGCCATTAGGTAGGGAGGAATTAATTGGGACCATTGTTTCCCTAATATCGCCCTTCTTGCCCTGAAGTATTTCTTCCAAAGCCTAAGAAGTACAAAGAAAACGTCGCCCAGCTAAGGTAAAGTACTTCAGTGGAAGCTTCATATTATTAGTAAAAAACTTCCAAAAATCAGCACCATAAATATATTTTCCCAAATCAGCACCATAAACATATTTTCCCACTGAAAAGAACAAGAATTCTTTTTCTAATTGACCAACTATCTTACAATTCTAATCGTAAGATAGAATTGTTGGTCATATTTGCCGGGCAGTAATACAAGAAAAGGAGATTTCACCCAGAGAAAAATCCCTTGTTAAAATGCTGCACTTGTTCAAGCATTGGGGAATTATCTTAGAGTTGGGTATAACTTTGCTGTACGTGCTAAACTCAACGTACAACTGGAGTGTGCTACCTACAAAAAGCTTCCAAAAAAACTAGACAAAGCATAAGATCAAAGTGAACTGACATGTCTCCGGTCATGTAGTTACTCACTGAGCGGGTCAGACGTAAATCCTGGATTCCAAACAACCAGTTAGCGTGGCAACGATCAGCAAACGCACTGGGAAAAACGCCATCAGTACACAAATGTCCCTGCCTAGGTTTCTGGCCCAGACACTGCTTGTTAAATTTATGACTTTCTTTAAGATCACAGATGAAGGCGGTTTATCTCTAGGTATAAAATAAATATCACAGTAAGGAAGAGCCAGATAGAAAATACAAAGGCTTGAAAATCACAATGGAATAAAGCACTGTGCGGCTAAGAAATCAGTCTTTAAAGTAAACCAAAGGGATTAAATCAAACTCTGAAAGAAGACAAGTAAATGATAAATGACACGAGACTGTAACTAAACTAAATCTTTGGTGTCTAAATGAAATATAGAGGGCTGAGGAGATTATGCAAATTGAGATGAATCAGACTGAAGCAAGCCTCAGAGCTGACCTGAAGCGTGAGGAACACGGGGCCTCCTGAAGCCAGAGCAGTTACACAACCTGGGATCAAATAGGTGACCAAAGGATCCAGGATGGCAATTGTATTTGGCCTCCAGAGTTCTCCAGGAACAATGGTGTAAGTAAAGAGGGGAAGAGAATGTCTGTCTCCACAGCTGCCATGAGGGGCAAGAAGAAAACAATCAGTACAAAACACATCTCATGGCTTGCTTGCTTAAATACACGCATAGTCTTTAATTCCTAGCAAGCCAGTTGAGGTCTCAAAGCCACACAAAGTCTAAATCTACTAAGATTCTTCAACTACAGTACTTAGAACTGGCATTGCAGCTGCTTTGCCCTGAAATTCCCCTTTGCCCTTAGCAGAGTTGCGTCATTTTGTAACAATGCTCCTAAGAGAGACCACTCTGCGTTGTTAGGTCTGATCCCTACATCTGCAATTCAGATTCCAAATTCCTCAGAAGAATTTCCGACAATTTCAGATCTCCACGTCTGCTTTGTTTCTCCTTTTTCAACCACTTGGATAAGTACATACTAATAGTCACACAATAGGATAGAATTAGTAACACAGAAGTTAAGCCATGAGTTAAACGACCCAAAATGATGCTGTATTTATTTTATTCACTATCCCTAGCAATTACAAATCATAACACGAGAGTCTTTTGACCTTTAGAATAACTGACGCAGTCTTTTGCAAGCTGAGCAAACCAGCCTCCCCGAGAACACAGGGAAGGGAAGGACGAAAGTCAAGTGCTGTAATTAGCTGCATAATTATTTTCCAAAATAAAATGTGCAATCTTCACCTCTTTGGCACTGAATGGCGTCACTGGGGCTGCTATCATTAAGCTGCCATCGCTGCACTATCATTACGGGGCTGATAAGGAAAGACAAACACTTCGAGATCCACTAGAGGATGCGTTTATTTCCCAACTTCCCTCAACTAATGTATTTATGTACTTATTTTTGTGGATGATGGGATTTTGAGGACAGGAAGGAAGGTCACTGACATTGGAGCCAGCAGGGATAAGAACTGTTTTTCTCAACAGGAATCAAGTCTGATGCTCTAATAATCATTATACGTTAAATCCTATCTTTTTTTTCAGCCAATGACAAAACTCTCATCCAGAGACTTTACTCCAAGCTCACAGCCACTTAGTTTCATGACAATCAAGTCAACACAAGACCTAGAGCAGGAAGGGTAGAAGAATGGAATCCAGGTATTAAGGAAACGTTGCTTAGGTGAAACTCCTGAAACAACTGTAGGCCAAGAGAGACCGAGTTACCCACTACATCTGAAAAAATAACCTGAGTAATATTGTTTGCATAATGAAACAAGAATAACTGAAGTCATTTAGCTGTTATTTCCCCAGAAGTATGTCATTATGCAGTGTCTATCCACCTCTATCTTGGATGGCATCTGAACTAAGACTCCACAACACAGTATTTGCTATAGAGTAGACATGCATTAAATTAAATTTACTTTTGTAGGTTTAGCAGCTTTCCTTCAATCTCTGTTATTTTCCAGGAAACTGTTTACTGCTGGTTGTTTTCTTTGTTTTAAGTCTGGAAGCAGAAAGGGTAGGGTCTCACCAAGGCAGAAAACACTGCAAGGAACACAGCAAAAAAGAAACAAGGGAAATTCCCCACAACTGAACACTTGATGTAATTTCCCACACAGAATGCTAAGTACTGCAGACACACATTAGCTGTGTTTACAAAACACATGACAAAATATTTAGCAGCCGCTGTGCTATAAACAGCCAGGGACAAACGGCGTAAACAGTTTCATCACACGCATATAAAAACGAGAAGATCCTTAATTACTTTGGAAAGGCTCGTTTAGTGTCATGACCTGTTGAGAGGATGGAGCAAGTGGATGTTTTTGCAGCCAGAATCTCTTACAGCTACCAGGCAGAGAATTGCAACTAGAGATTTCTTTGCTATTACCCGTTCACACCAAACCCAAGGTTACTCTTTATACTACAGCAACCGAAGCTTCTTCCTCCCTGTATTACACAAAGCAAGCGTGGAGTGGAGAATAAGCACTAAAATGTAATTCAGGTACCTTGGGCTTTCTTCAGACGTGTTTGGAATCAGGGGAACTCCGCTATGCCAAGACTGAAGCCTAATACTGAAGTAAGAGCGCTCCTGCCTCGCTGAAGTGTGAAATACCTACAGGAGAAGGACCACTGGGGGACAGGAGTTCTTGCAAGACCTACAAACTTCTGGAAAGTAGTCAGCGAAATTTCTTCTTGAGGCCGTAAGAAAAACTCTGAGAACAGGCAACTGCCAAGGGACAGAACACAGCAAGAATATTCACAGGTTTTGAGGAGTTTCGGGGGTTTTTTTATGAAGATAGATTTAATTATTCAAAGAAAAGGAAAAAAAGAACTAAAGGAGCCTGTCAATTAAAGTGACTGATAAAAGTTTACGCTTGTTCTGAAATATTTAACAGAGAATGTTGAATTTTTTATGTAAGAAATATTTGTGCTTGCAACAGAGCCCAATGTTAATATACAGACATTAATACAAACATCAAACCTAAGCTTTCAAGCTCCCACAGAGGTAGCTGAGGAAAGGGTTTGTCCTCTACCGATCTTTCAAAATTCACACTAATAGGACCAAAACCAGACCCATGTAACTAGACTCTCACCTCAGCATGTCTACCCATAGTTATCCCAACAAGCACCAGCCGCTCATTAAAATCCGTTTCCACATGTAGATTCCTTGGCATGTCATATCTAGTCCTACCCACAATTACTTCACTCCTCAAGCCCAGGAAGAGACACACAGATTAACCCCAGGCTGCTGCTTCTGTGTTTTATTCAAATTGGATTAACTGGCATTTTAACCAAGCTTTTACATAATTATTGCAGCATTGTGTTTTTTTCCCTAAGAATACAAAGCAAAAAAAACTCTGTTGTGCACAAAAGTTTAAAAATGGATTCCCTTGTATTGCATTTTTTTCCCATCTTTATGTGCCGTATTTCCAGTCTCTAGTTCATGAATCCTGTCAAATTTCATCAACAACAACATTAATGCTGCTAACCTGAAATCCTTGGGTAAATTTGTACATCTATGGGAAAAGGAGTTTCCGGGACAGCTGATTAGGGAATAAATGACTTAAGTAGCACAGCAAATAAGCTAATTATTTTCATTTGGATGCTGCATCACTACCATTTTTGCACCATTATCAACCTGTTTTCTAAGCCAGTAATTAGCCTTTCACTGTCCACAACCAACTTGTCCAAGCCAGGCTACAAGACCCAAACTCCAAAAACCAATTTTCAACACACCTGCAGTTTGAATTTTCAGCCCAAAGGATTCCCTGCCGCAGACTACTAGACAGAATGCAGCTTCAACATGAGGAGAGGCTGCACTCTTAAAGCTCATACAGATTGTTACAGCACTGCTCTTCCTAGCAGAACTCTGCAGTATTTGATTAAAAAAGGAGCAGTTGAAAAGTAAGCCAATTTTCAATATTAAAAAGAACAAAGGATTATCTTTGAGGAATATTTAACTTTTTTTTTTTCTTTTCTTCTATAACACACAATTGGGTAAAATTAGTAAAGGCACTGGCTTGTACTTTGTATTACTTTTAATTCCAAGGAAAAACAGAACCCAGCTGCAGTCATTACATGGTCCACTCAGCACCATCTCAAATTTAGCAACAATTTCCAGCCTTGCAATGATAAAATACATCTCTGTTAAGCTGAAGCAAGAAGATAAGTGAAAGTTAGCACTGAAGATTTGCTGTTCTTATTAATCCAGACAACGTCTGAAAGCCTAATCTTGCCAACAGCCATGAAAATGCGGTGCCTTTCTAGTAGACCATTCTCAAGTCTGAACTATTCAGATGCACTCTGCTATAATTAACAGCAGATCCATTCTTCAGACATCACGTAGCACTTCTCTGGCTGAGGACATGTTCACAAAAATCTCAAAATAGCATGAACATGTAAAAATTATTTTAAATGTGCATAAATAAACCTCGTAACTACAAAATCTGCTATCTCATTCCTTCACAAAATGAGCTCTCTTAATTGAAGCCAAACAAAGTATTTCTCCTCGGGTATTGCAGACCACATCTCTTTTAAAAAAGCAGTATGAAATGCCATCTAATTTCTAGATTCTGCAAGGCATAAACTCATTTGTTTTCTTTCTGCATGAACAGAGTCTTACCTTACCAAGTAGCATCAACCTACATTCTCTATGGCTCAAAACCATCTTTTCTCTCTGCACTGGAAAGATGAGCTGGAAAAAAAAAAAAAGTATATGATCAGTGAATTGCTACTTTTGGTAGGGTTTTTATTATCATCATCACATATCCCCAGTATAAACTGGAACATTACCATAACTTAAGTAACATGAGTTACTCAGTTTCTGCAGGCAGCTCTAATTCTCTTACTTCCATAATTAGCCCTAGTATCTCTTTATGAAAGATCAGAAGAGGTTTTTTTTTGTTCCTCTTCCAAATATTTTACTAGTTTTCAGTAAGGGGGATGATTCTCCCCATCCAGTGTTAAACTGTCACTGAATATATAGCAACAGCAAGACATCGAATGACCTCCAAAATTGCTGATAGTACCTCCTGCCCGCCTGATCCATCAGTGTTTTATCCTGAACTGTCTCATGAGCTTCATGCTCGTTTCTACTCTATTACGAAATATCAGGTATTGCTTTGCCTTCTGTTCCAGGAAACAACTTCTAAGTATCTGAGCCCTCCTCAGCAGCCACGGGGACTAAGGACGTATTTGAAAATGAAAATAAACTTCCTCACAGTCACACAACTGTAACACATTTCACATAACAAGCACACAAGAGTCATAAGAAACTAGTAAGGCTTTTCAGTGACACGATTAAGAGGACAGAGAAGAGCTGCTGCCGTGTTGCTGCAGAAGGCCTCTATGCACAAGAGCCGCCATTACCTCTCACACTGCTGGTTATTTACCGCTCCCAGGCAAGCCCGTGACGAAGCAGGCTGACCTCGCTTCTCGCTAAAGGACAACGCAATCCTCACCGAACTTTGTCCCAACTGAGCTCTGGTTGAGCTTTATGAGGCTGGCAGACTCTGTGGGAGGGACGAAAGCGGGCAGCAGGGAGGCCTGCCGCCTTTCCTCCGAGCGGCCATTTTGTCCCTGTTCCCACAGCACAAGTTTCCTCCCCTGAACGGAGAAAGTCACCACTCAAAACCTCTCCTGACCCAAACCTCCATGCTCAGCCTCATACTTTCTGCTCAAATAAGGTTCTTTCCCCTCTCTGCGGCAGTTTTTTCAGCAATATACAGAAGTTTTCCTTTCCGTGTGTTAGGAGATGACACACATGCAGTCTCCCGCCTGCTGCCTCCTCCTGAGGACACCCGCTCGCTCTCTACTCCCTGAGGAGCTCCCTCCTCTTCCAGAACCCCCCACACAAGCCCTGGTCCGAACTCCTCTTCCTCACCCATCCCCTCCCTGGGCAGCAGCCCCTTCAACTGTCAGGATTTGAGCCTGAACCCCCCTCACCCAGCGCAGCCGCGCTGCTCCGCTACCAGCCCAGCTCCATTTTCTTTCTGTGGGCTCAACCTGCGAATGCAGAGACGTGGAATAAAATGTGTTCTTCAGAATAAACGTGCGGGGCTGGAAGCGGCGATGGGAAGAGGCCTTCTGGGCACTCCCACAGCCCCCGGCCTGCCTGATATAGAATCCCCGCAGCCTCTGGCAGGGGAGGTAAATCACAGCAGGCTGCGCTGGTCTGGAGATTTATAGTTACTCAGCCCCTGAACGAAAAACGTGAACTTTCTGGTTTGCAATACCTTCTTAAAGGCAGGCAAGGCTGGGAGCTTTTGCTTAAATGTACTTAGCACAGAGTAATCATTTTAATAAAATTTAACCCAGAGGAGACTGAAAATCATTCAGATACAGACTGATCCATTGGCAGGATCACGTGCGAGATGTCTTGCTAAATCAAACCTGAGCAGCTTGTGATCTATATAAACTCCTGGAATAAACTTAAATACAGTGACTTATTAGAAGGAAATGAATACTGTTAAGTAGATCAAGGTGAATCTATTGCTGTCATTAGTGAAAAACAAATTACTATATGCGCTTTTCTCCCTCTTGCTCTCCCTAGAGAACTAGTCATGTCTACAGGGCACAAGTATAACAACAGCATTTACGTTAATATGCTTATCTGGGGCTGGAAAATAAGGTTTTTTTTATTTATAAACAGAGCCCTCGCCCCCAGGCAGGGAACTTGCTATACCTGACAATATGATTAGGCAAGCCCAGTTCTGCCAGCTTGGAAAAAGAGACTTCCGACATCCTTTCACGCCGACCGCGTCAGAAGGAGCAAAAAGTAAATTGTAAATTCTGGAATAAAACTACAATATTCCTAGCGAAGAGCTATGTGCCATTTTATAAGAGATGATTGCATTTTTACATGGACTGCTTTGTCAGGATTCTGGGCATCGTATGTAAAAGGTTTAGGAAACATGAAGAAGAAGATGAAGCTCTGGAAAAGGATTGTCTAAGCATGGGTTTGATTTCTCTTCAAGCATGTTATCTTTGTGACCCTGGGCAAGCTCTGCAGGAAACCTGACTGTGCTTTGTCTGAAATGCAGCCACCCACCTTCGTGAGGTGTTTCAAACAGACAGGCTCCGGGCAGCTTCCTCAAGCACCGCCAGTAAACGAAAAACACCTTCCTCAATCAGAGCAGAAATATTACACACATTTCAACACTGGCTGAAGTAATGTTCTGTATTTGGCATCACGGCTTAATCGCAACGGCGTGTGAAGGAATCGAGCGAACTGCACGAGGAAAAGCATTCGCAAGGAGCAAACCACGTCCAGTCCGTCAGCGGCAGAGCCGCGGTCACTCAGAGCGCGTCTGCAGCGAGGCTCTGCTCCCGGCGTAAGGTATTATCAGGGAGACTTGGTGATGGGGAAAAACAGGAGGCAGCCTGACAGCGCCTGGATGGCACCAGACAAAGAGCAGCTATCTGACAGATATCCTGGAGAAGATGAGGATTACAACCCGTTATTACGAAAGGATACAGAGGGGTTTTCTGCAGATGTCAGGCGGGCTGTTGAAATGATGAGTGCTGTTGGGGCACTGTGTTCTAAATGGTGTTGTGGCATCAAGAGATTATCCACATCGCACAATGCCTTCAGAAGGTAGGAGAACGAACTAGAGCTAATTAGCTCAAGTGAACTATCAACAGCTACACGCTTTCTGGCACTCAAGCTCATACCTCACATCCACAGAACTCAGCTGTGAAGGCATACAAGCTCATTCATCACTATCTCAGGTATCTCTGGAGCCTTGGATAAAGGTCTTATTATTAAAATTCCGGTGCTTGATCTTGACTGAAAGGCCAGGCAGACAATTACAGTATTTACTGTTGCAATCTTCTGTCAAAGTGAAACAAAGGTGATAATCACAGGGTACTTGTGCTAAGCCAGATTCCAGCCCTCCTCGTGTATTAAACTTTACCTTAAATTTAGAAATACAATTCCTCCCCCTGATCCTGTCATTTGCTACAGAAATGCTACTTCTCTGCACTTGTTTTGCCCTGTCCTTCATTAACTTCTTCCCTCTACTCCTCTTCCCCTCCCTTACCCGTTTCAATTAAAAATCTTGAGAACAGATCTTATGCATTGGCAATACATTAGCACAACTCCATGCTGTTCTCAAAATCTGCTAAAGTGCTTCATTATAACAAGTAATATTTCTCCTTTTCCATGAATTTGTCTTTAAAAGTACGTCACTTAAAAAGAAGATAGAGTTGTTTTCTTTAGCATTTTTAACGCATATATGTGACAATCCTGCTCACCTCAGTAAAATAAAAATGCGTAATTGCCAGCCTTAAAGCCATAATTTGCATTAATATTGTGAAGCAAACCTCTTATGCATGCAGTGCCATAACGGTAACCTCAGCAGTTGTGTCTCCTTCTAGGTGGGCAGGGAAAAATATTGCTGAGCACATGCATCACTGCTGACCATCCCTGAACAGAACTTCTCTGATTAGATTGGGGAACCAGCGAGGAATTTACTTTATCTGTGAACTCCATTTCCTGGATAATGTTATTAATTTATTCATTAAAATGTTATCAAATTATTGAAAAGAAATCTCCATCCTGAGTGTTAGATAACAGCAGCTCTGCTTCCCCTTCTCTGCGGTACATTCACTTTAACAGGACTTTTAACTAGCAATATTGTTTAGTGATTTTATTATTATCATTATTCAACTGAGTCAAGCTTTTTTTTCTTCTTCTTCTTCTTCGCACTCTGTTTACACTTTTTAATGAGGTTTTAATCTTTCCTGACATGTTTATTCAGGTTATTTGTTATATAAAAGTAAAGGGCCTTAAGTAGAACTGAGGAAATCAATGCTTTTTTCAACCTGGGTCCAAATCTCTTTCTAATTCTCCTTTTCAAATATTCCTCAGCCCAGAGGAGGGGGAAAAAAAGCACACAAGGTCTTGGAGAATGTATGCAAGAAGGTCAGAGAGTTTTTTAGATTAATTCAAGGAAAACTTAAATTCTCATGGAAGAGCTGCAGATTCTACAAATCCCCGTACGAACAATTGATTGCAAAACTAACTTCCAGCCTTCAGAGATTCACAGATAAACTTAAAAAGCAGTTTTAAATAAAACCGTATTAAGTAGCATGGCAAACCTTAAGCTGGCGTTGGTCACAGCAAATCTGCACTCCCTTAAAATCAAGCGAGGTGTGTTCTTTTCCGTCGTGTTCCTACCGTGTCTGCGTATCTCCTCTGGGTCTGGTTTTAAGGGGATCAGCGTGTCGGTGTAAGTTGGATGGACAGCCTGAGAAATCCAACTGCAGGAGCAACAAGTGCGAGCAGCTGGATTTGATGTGAAATCGCCTCGTATCAGCTGTGGATTACTAGTTCTCAAAACCTCAGCTCTTTGGCTGAGGTTTCTCATATAGGAAGAAAATTCTACATCCCCGTAAAGCCGTCAGAACACTGAAAATGAGGCAGACACACTTAAGCCTCGAACCACTGAGGTTTCAAGTGAATTCTACCACTGCAGAGTGTAACAGAAAAAAGGCTGAAAAAGTCAATTCTCTGGAGGGCCGTCCACACTGTTTGCTGAATCAACTGCCCGAGGTTGAGTTCTTGCTCTGTCCTTACTCTTCGAGCACTCTCCGTACTATCCAAACACCACTCAAGCCCCTTCCACTGGGGCTGGGGAAATACTTGCATGTGGGTAACTACAGGCAGCTCAGGCATCCAAAGACAATGCCTGTTACCCTGCCACCTGCATTTAAAAGCCTTCAGAGACTTCCTGAAGCATTCAGAAGGCTAAGAGCCATCATTACTGCCTTTCACTGCCGTTTTAGGGTTAAACACACTTCCAGAGTTACACTCCTTGCTCCAGACCTGCTGGAGTACCCCAGCAAGAAAAGCGTGCTGAAAGTCAAGAATTTAAGTCCCTTCCTTCCACTGACACCTAGGAAGGATTTCTGTCCTGCCATACTTGTCATGCTGAATACACACATTACCACCTTATATGTAAGACAGTTAATAAGATGTTTCCTATTTAATTTTCCGAGCAGCAGAAGTATTTAAAGAACATTAATGTAGTCAGACTTGATTCACTCTTTTTTTTTTCCCCATGACTTGCAACCATTTTTTACCATCCTCGTGCTAGTTACTTATTATTTTGTAAATGAATGACTTCGTTTAATTTAGTTTCCGATTTAATTGTTCCTTATTGGAAATGTCAGCTTTCACAGCTCATTAATAAGGGCATTGGTGGGAAGAAAGCAAGGAAAGAAGAGGGGATAGGGAGAAATAAACTTAACTTGCAAGTAATGAAGAGCTTTAGCTAATGTTATGTCCACATATTTGTTTTAAGTCCCTCTTGAACCTTGGTCTCTGGATTAACATTGCTGGGGATATTTTCTGGAATTAATAGACTGGCTTCTCCGACAGAGACTGCTTGCTGACACAGATATACAATACAGTCCTTGAGCTCTTCGGGTTCCCTCTCAAGGCAGCTGGCAGAATAATTCTGAGGTGGTGATCAGCCATCTTCATGTGACAGTGGTTTGAATATTCAGATGGAAAAAGGGTGCCTCCCGACACTGTTCTGGGCATCTGTCGCAGCTACAACACTGGGATTTCCTGGGGGAAAATGCATTTTGGAATTTCTTTGGACAACCTGTGGTATATTCGTAGTTCTGGTCAAGGAACAGAATCCTACCGCATTAGACAATCCAAAGATGACTACTGGAGTGATGAGTCCCTGACCAGTGGCTGAAAGGTAATCACCTTCTTTAATAAAGAAATACTCCCTTTAATCACCACTGTACCGCAGGTACTCTAACGAAAGCACAAACAAAAACTCCTCCTGTTTCTGCAGATCTCGCAATAATAAATCCATTAACCCAAGCCATTAAATATTACTGCGCTGAACGAATTCCTGTGGGCAGTCCAACATTACCTTTCTTTTTAAAATATATTTACTCAATGTGTATGTGAAAATAAATAATTAAAACATATTCTTTCCTGTTTTGCCAAGTAGAACGAAACAATTAATTGCTTTAACAGTTTCATCTTCACTGGTGACATTGTGTTTTCTCAGTTTTGCAGAGCCAAAGTGCTGGGGTTTTTTAAAGCAGTGGAACACTTGTGATGATGAGTAACAAAGACATGGAATCATAGAACAGTTTGGGTTGGAAGGGACCTCAAAGATCATCCAGTTCCAACCCCCTGCCATGGCAGGGACACCTCCCACTAGACCAGGTTGCTCAAGGCCCCGTCCAACCTGGCCTTGAACACCTCCAGGGATGGAGCATCCACAGCCCCCCTGGGCAACCTGTGCCAGGGTCTCACCACCCTCAGAGTGAAGAATTTCCTCCTAATTTCAATCTAAATCTCCCCTCTTCCAGTTTGAAGCCATCACCCCTCGTCCTATCACTACAAGCCCTAATAAAAAGCCCATCCTCAGTTTTCTTTCAGGCTCCCTTCAGACACTGGAAGGCTGCAATGAGATATTATAATGTCGTATCCACAGAATACATTAAAAGTTTAAATTTGATCAAAATTCATCACTCCCAACCACCAGTTAATACAGTAGATTACTGGCAGAGCAAAAACCAAAACAATAATAATCTATAAGATCTTTATGACACGCTCAAGACTAGTAGTTAAAACTGATACATAAATCCAGCAGTGAAGCACTGCAGTAATATATTACTAAGGGAATGTTTCTTGCAAATCCCTCCTGTATTTTGGATACTTGCTCTGGAAAATGCTTTCTAAGCTCGTTTAGATCAATTAGCATTTCTGAAACACTTTCTATGAAATGGCTTTGACTTGGTGTTATTGGGCTGCCTTATGCTGCTTGCACATGTTTAAATGAAAGGTTCCCCACAGCTTTTGGAAAAGGAAACAGAAAAAAAAAAAAGGGCAATTTCATTTTTTAAGCAAGTAAATAGTGCATAGAGAATTGCGTAAGAAAAAAAGAGGTAAAATTAGAACTCAGCTTTTGTACATTTATGCAGAGCCTCCAAAAAGACAATTGCTGAAAGAAAACAAGAGCTTCTGCACAGGGAATTTATTACACATCAGAAGAGGCAAAATTGGCTCAATTTACCATGTATGGGAAGAAAAGAAAGATGTGCTGGGTCGCATGTAGGTGAAGATACTACTGAAATCATGGAAGAAATCTCCACTGGCTATGAGACGTGTTGGAGCAGAGCCGAAGAGTCAGGGCTGCACAGTTCCACCCTCCCCTGGTTCTGCCACAGCTGAACAAAACACTGGGCATCCCCTCTGCATTCCACAGACTCCTTCAGCTTAAAATGCTTCATTTTAAGCAGATGAGAAGTCCCTTAAAATAAAATTAAAATAGATTTTATATCTGGGGGCATGGCTGAGTTGGACTCTGGGTAACGGGACCTGATTTCCGCAGATGCAAACCACTCACTGCTTTGATTTACTTTGAATAGTAAAAAAATCAAATGAAGAAACAGAATAGACTCAGGAAGTTATTACCTCAGGTACTCCAAGAATACAGCGGTGGACTGATTTTATACAATAGGGGTATTGATAGGTTTGAACTAGTGTTTCAAAACTATGTTTTTGAAGAAAACTACAATATAAATGCCGAATATTTCTATAATAAACACTCAACTGCACAAACCATAATAATCTTCATTGTTGCCTTCCCAAACAGCAAAGACAAATATAATACACGTACTTATCAAGGTGAAATTACTCCATCTTGGAGAGACTATGGATGGAAAATTCTACCATGGTATTTTCCTGGATGAAAGCTCCCGTGCAAGTGTAAATTACTGTCATTAAAATAATGAATTCTTAGCCCGGTTTAAGCTTTACAGCTCACTTTTGAATTGAAAAGTGCTCTCTGCTCAATGAAACTCGGGGGTGTAATGTAAATTTTCCACAGCATTTGGTTTTCAACTGAATTCTACAGACACATGATCAGGAGACAAAGCCCCATTAAGAAAGGTTTGTGAGCAGGCATCCAAAATCGTTCTCTTTCAGCGGTAATTCCTGGATAACGTGGAGGCTGCTCGTTAGTACCGAGGGGTTTAACACCAGCGCAGCAGTCCAAACCCGGGTCAGGCAGACAGCTACAGAGAAGAGAGCTCTTGGATGTCCTGTACCAGATACATTCCTTTCAGGCCATTTCCCAGTTGATACATCGATATATAAAAAAAGCACCAGAACGTTTCACCAATTTCGGCAGCAAAGGTGCCCAGAATTAAAGCAAGTGCTGAGTCAGAACTGACCTCTCCACGCTCAAGCTGCTCCCTCAGACGTCCGGGGTTGAGGCGCGTTGTCCAGCACTGCCTTCACACACGCACTTGACCCTTGCCAGCATCATAAATGCTGAAGAAACACACAGGAGAACAGGGTAAATTAATTTTCCCCAGGCCGCCTCTAGCCAGAGCGGCAGGAAACATTTTTAACTTGACTTTTCACTAGAAGGAGCTGTCCAAGAATCAGGTTGTTTCTGGCTAATGCAAAACTTTCATCTGAATCATTACGCGTCCAGATCACGTTCTAAAACACAGGAAAGGACAAACCAGCGTACCGCAAACTATTTTGTGGTGTAGAAAAACCTAAAGTCTTTTTCTTGGCCATTTTGTTTTGGGGAGAAAGACGTTTTCAAAATCCCAGGATGAAAGTTCCCTCTGTTTTCCAGCTCTTTTTATAGATTTTTTCAGTTCACTCTTTAATGGCTGGACAGCACAAAGTACCTTGTGCCCAGTCCCTGGAGCCTGGGCAGGTAACGAGCACTTTGATTTGAGAGTAAAACCCACCTGAAATAAGGCCCAGCCTATCTTAAGCTGCACGTACAGCGTTCAAAATTAAAGGCTGCCTTTGACCATCTCTAAATTCACTCTAAGAATTAATTCTTCATGAAAAGGAGGTTCTAGGACTAGTTTATCATTGCTAAACAGATGTTATTAGCATAGTGGCAGCATCAGGAGTAGTCCATCTAGAAAAGTTATTAGATGTGAGTATAACCCACAGTTCTAAGCAATGTCTTCAGTGGTTCAATCTCTTAATTACAGCAATCAATTGACAATAATACGGCAATTCTGTGACCCGCTCTGTAAAGGGTCAGGCAAACTGATTGAATGGTCTCTTCCAGTCTTCAAACCTATAAATAACCATTTATTAAGGTAGCTAATAAGCATCTATTAGCCAGATCGAGCATGAAGCAAGGCAGTCTGCATCAAGCCGAACAAGGACTTCAGCTCAGTCTCCCACCGCCACCGAAGCACCTGATTTAGGGGATGGAAGTTGGTCAAGCCTCCCTGTGTTCATCTCTGCCCTCCCACGCCCTCCAGCTTGATGAGACATTTGAAAATCTGCTTTCTCTTGACATGCAAACTTTTATCAATCTCCAAAACATTCCTAGGATGGAAAATCAACAGCCCGTTCGCTTTTGCATTAATCCTTTAAAACCTGTTTATACATGAAAGCTAAATTCACATTTTATTATGAGGATTTGGGAAAGTTCTTTTGGCATTTAGAACAATTCACTTTTACTAAGGCAATTCACGTACAAAATGCTGTTTAATGAGGGACTCTTCCATTCTTCCCCCAATCACAGAATCATCAAACATCGGGTTGGAAGGGACCTTCACAGGTCATCCAGTCAACGGCCCTGTAGTCACCAGGGACAGCTCTGACTAGATCAGGCTGCTCAGAGCCCCATCAAGCCTGGCCTTGAACATCTCCAGGGATGGGGCCTCCAGCACCTCACTGGGCAACCTGTTCTTGTGTTCCACCACCCCCACAATAAACAACTTCTTCCTAATGAGCACTGTGTCCAGTTTTGGGCACCACAGGACAAGAAGGACATGGAGCTGCTGGAGCGGGTGCAGAGAAGGGCAATGAGGCTGGTGAGGGGTCTGGAGAACATGTCATATGAGGAGCACCTGAGGGAACTGGGATTGTTCAGCCTGGAGAAGAGGAGGCTGAGGAGAGACCTCATCGCTCTCCACAACTACCTAAAAGGAGGCTGTAGTGAGGCTGGTGCTCTTCTCCCAGGTAACTAATGAAAGGACAAGAGGTAATGGTCTAGAGTTGCGCCAGGGGAGGTTTAGATTGGGTATCAGGAAGAAATTCTGAAAGAGTGATTAGCCATTGGAACAGGCTGCCCAGGGAGGTGGTGGAGTCACCATCTCTGGAGATGGTAAAAAAAACGGGTAGATGTTTCACTTTGAGACATGGTCTAGGGGTCAGGGAGATGTTCGAAGAAGGTTGGACTTGATGATTCTACAGGTCTTTTCCAACCGGCATGATTCTAAGATTCTAGGATAAAGTCTAATCTCAACCTACCCTTCTCTAGTTTAAAACCACTGCCCCTCATCCGATCTCCTCTGGTGACCTATCCACCCTCGGCCGTGCCCTGTGTGCCGTGGTATGCTCTCAGGTGTGGTTGTGAGTCGTGCAAAGCTTGCCTGAGAAACAAGCCCCTTGTTTACAGTTTATGGAGGATTGTATCTCTGTTCACTAACATTCTCTAACTGCTATAATTTGATTGCTTTGTAAGCTGAAAACAATAAAAAGTTAATTAAAAATAAACAAACAAAGCAAGAGGAGATAGAGCCTGTACCACGAACATACTGTAATCTGAAAGCTTCGACGTAACAGAAGCAGCTAAAGATACTTCAGATGCTGTTTTGATGCTACAACCAGCACCTCCCACTAACAAAAGGTGCAGTGTACTTAACTCAAGTACGTAAATATTTTTGTTGACTAAAGAAGCTGCACATAAGAAGGAGATATGAAACTATTCAAAAGATAACGATCATCATTTCCAGTGTTTGTCTTGAGCAGTTGTAGTAATTGCAGAGGATAATGTGCTAGACCAGCAGTAGTTGTCTCCTTGACTCCCGCCAACGGTTGTACTTTTGGCAAAGCTCTGGCTAACTGAGGACTTTATTTCTACCGTGATGGAACTGGAAAATGCCTGTGTGCACATTCATCTGCAACTTTTCTGCCCTATCGTTTCAGCAGGTAGGTTTGCTAACACTTCATCGTTTGTCTGAGCTTTCTCAGGCTCAGTCCAAGTCACTCCACTCTGTCCAGCTTGTTCCCCACTTGCGATCAGAACATACAAAGTTCTCCTCACACCCGGGAGCAAACCACGCTGCATACATACCTTCTTCTCTCCCGTGCTCAGAGCCACGCATCTCCTAAGCCTGGGAGAAGCCTTGTGCTGGGTAATCCTCCCAAAACATCTGAGCTTAGAAGTCTGGACTCTGCGATGTGCTGGAGAAAGCCTGGGGACAGAGCAAGGAGGAGAATGTCAGCCAGATACTGCTGGGAGCAAGAGGAGTTGCAGATTTTCCAACCTCCCCCTTGCCTCAACCTAACTCTAACTTAACATAACACCCATGGCAGGGGGTTGGAACTGGAGGATCTTGAAGGTCCCTTCCAACCCAACCCGTTCTGTGATTCTGACGGCAGGCAGAAACTGTGCTGGGGCCCACCCGTCACCCTGCGCTGCTTCCCAGCCGCCCAACTTAGTTGCACTTGTTCGTGCAGCAGCAGCAGCTTTTCTGCCATTTGCAAAACAAAAAAATCTTGACTCAACGTTCCTCTATTCTGGAAACTTTGTAAAAGAATATCCCTTGGCATCCAAAAAATGGCAGGCAGAACTAATAGGAAAGCCAAGTAAAGAAAGAGGACAGGTGAAAGTCATTCCAGGAAGTCTAAAATGTGTTTTCCAATGATTAGGAAAAAAAAAAAATAAAATTAAATTGATTGCTAGCCTGCAGATGTTCCCGAGCAACTCCGAAATAGGAAGAGCAAATCTTTTGTGGGCACTATTGAATCTGCGCTATCTGGCATTCAGCAAGTGAGGTGCTTCCATCCACAATCACAGTCAGTTTGCTTTCTAAATCTTGGCCAGATGGTCAGTTTTTGTGTGGCAGCAGAGAGAGTGTGTGAGGGGGTGGGGGGAGGATTGTAATTATGAGAATGTGTGAAACTCCTTCCCTACCACTGCAATAAAATGACTCGAGTAACATCAAATTTAGATTCGATGCACATAAATTTCATATGCATACAACATCATAACTGCCTGGAAGGAAAAATCAGTTATTTTCTTTTTCTAAATCCTTTTTCCTTATCGTCTATAAAATGTTACAATAAAAAAAAAAAATAATAATAACCACACAACATAATCTCAGGGGTGAACTGAAGTCCCAGGAGGTGCTTGTCAAGGAGAAAAATAATTGTTAGCCAGAGCTGATTAAACAGCAATATTTTCACCGCGACTGAAATGATGGTGGGGAAATCATCCAGGAGACGTTAGCCTCGGTACCCTCAGCTTGTCATGAACGGCTAATTTGCTCAGAAATACATTTTAAAGAAGTTGATGCCACCTCTTCCCCCCCCCAGCCATACTAATTGTTTATTAGCATACAAAAGAACCAGTGACCTTTCAAACCGCATGCTTCTTGTCCCTCCTAGGCAGAAGAAATGAGCCTTGGCACAGCAAACACCGCTCGGCTCCCTTTATTTTTAGGAAAGTAACCTTTTAAGCAGTCAACTCTTCATCAATACCATTTCACAGTCTATATTCAATAATCACGGAACGAAACAGAAATGTGTTGGTTTGCTATTTCAGCTACAATTCCGAATTTAACAAAAAGAATTAAGGCTCTTTGAAGCGATCAGAAATAGTTGTACAAGTGGAAGTATCTCGGGGATTTTCAAACATACTAACAAAGTTTTGAGGTGGTTCATAGGAAGCAGCAGACACATACAGTTTATGTCTAAGCTTTTTGAAGGGTGAACAGAACCCGACCACAATTTTTTTCAGGGTATTGGCTTTACTCCTCCACTCAGCACTGTCACTGATTGAGGAGCTCGACTCTCGTTTTCAAAAGCCATTTAGAAGTCTAGGACATTTATCCTCATTGCCTTCCAATATTGATTAGGTTCTTAAATCTTGGAGCCACAGAGTAGTGGTGGTTTGGAAGTGACCTCTGGAAATCATCCAGTCCAAACTCGTTTGAAGCAGGATGAGCTGGAGCTGGCTGCCCACGACCATGTCCAGGGAGGTTTGAAGTATCTCCAAGGATCGAGACTCCATAGCCTGTCTGGGAAACACGCTCCAGTGTTTGGCACCCTCACAATAAAGAGTTCTCCCTTATGTTTAATGGTAATTTCCTGTATTTCAATTTTTACCCAGTGCCTCTCGTCCTGTGACTGGATAGCACTCAGAAGAGTCTGGCTCCATCGTTTTTCCCCCCTCCCACCAGGTAACATGCAAGACCTCAGTTTTCTCTTCTCAAGGTTCAGAGAGCTAGTCTGGGTCACTTCCCAAAGCAGAAGACACCAAAATCCAAAGGCAGATTTTTGAGGAAGTTTAGCTGGCCACGGGCAGCATACATGACGCAAACAGAGAAACCCACCGAGGAACTGAGTCCATCCAAACTATCGCAGAAATACAATGAAGTTCAGTGTAGGTGCGCTAACGATGGACAAGCCTCATTTCTGGGGCGAATCTACACCTCCATCTGCATACAGACACACTCCTGTCCTTCACGGAAATAAGCCCTCACAACAGATGATGTTCTAAGGCTGTAGGCTCCTCCTTACCGAGGACCATGAACAGCCTTAAGGCCAATCTTGCTGTGAGTTCATCACCACTCCAGTGAAAACCGTACTAGTCCATTCTAGTAACTGGACAGCAGGACACACACCACACACAGCCCCCCATTAATGAATATTAATGCCATGGTCTGAAACACCTACCAGCCTTGGGACCGAGGAGCTTGAAAACAAAAATACTTCAATTATTATAGATGGCACTGAAATCTAAAGGAACCAACTTGTAACACCAGAACGGTCCAGAAAACTTTTCAAGGGTCTCAGATGAGATGCTTTGTGTCCCAAAAAAATTTAATAAAATATTAATAGAATAAATATTTGTCTCCAATCTGCACGTTTGGTTTACCAAACATCTCATCTCTGGAAAGTTGTCCACAAACACAGACCTCTGAAGGACCCAGCATCTCTTGCCCCGGCCTTAAGCATGACAGCATCAACCTTCACACAACCTACTTAAAGCATCTGTTAGCTAAGTGAACGCAATGAAAACGATGATGTGACTTTATTTCATTTATTCCATAACAAGAGGACATTGAGGTTGCTTAAAGGTATCCACAAGAGAGACAGTTTTCAAGACCTGGTAGAGACCCGGCAATCTGTGAGCTGTGAGAGTCTCAGTCCATTACGCTGCTGAGCCAATTTGTGATAATGTTATTTAGTGTAAATTTCCATTTGGATGAATAGTAAAGAGCTTGATCTATAACATTTGTAATTGAATTAGCAACCTCTTTGTTTCCCTAGTCTCTTTATGGCCCGGCCATGGACGCGTTCCGCGAGCGTTCTGAATTACAGCAGCCAGGCCATTAGTTGAGAAAAGTGCCACCTAATGCGCTTTTGGAAGGGGAGTTTTATCCCATTTCACTTTTTTCCTTCCTGGAGAAGTGATGTTTTGCCATTCACTGCTGTTATCCAGCAGCTTCTATTTAAATCTGCTTTGTTTCACCAAAATTTGATTAGATTCCATAGATCTCCTTTGCATGGCTGATACAGTTTGACCCTTCCAAGCCTGACGTGAGGGTTTCAGGAGTCATTTGTCTTCCCATTATTTTTCTGGACCGGAATAGTAATGGTAAAAAGAAAAATCTAAGAGACTAATTTAACAAGGGATTTAAACACCTGCTTAATTACACGTCTGCTTAGGGCAGCACTGATTCAAGCGCTAAATTGGGTGTTGTGATTTGAAAATATGGAAGAACCGTATGAAGAAAGGTTTGTTAAAGTACCTGAATGTACGATAACATCCACCGTTATTATAACGCTCCGAATAAAACAGGCCTACATTTGGAATCTATCGAGTGGACCCTCATGCTGAAGACTCCCTGAAGAAAACGGATGACTACAGAGCACGGAGGATTTGCTGCACTTGACAACATCAAGGTGTTTGTCTAGAGTCACATTTTAATTTTCAAACACAATTTGAGCAGTAAGAAACCCACATTCTCCTGCGGCTCCAGGAAACTATGATCCCTTTGGATGCAGCATCTGCCGTGAGGATGCAAACGGTACCACACCTAAATCTTGTCGCCCGGGGGTGTCCATCACCCTGAAAGCAGGGAGCTGCCTCTTCACTTGTTCACTACCACTTTGGCCCCCATATGAACTATCCAACCCCTCTGCCCTCCTGAGCATCACTGTCCATAAACGAGCCCTGTACTCCTAAACTGGCAAGTACTTGCGAAAGATTTCCCCGTACTCCAGCTACATTTCCATCAGCAGCCCCTTCGTAAACCCAAAAAACTCCTCAGCAAACCAAACGCTTGCTGCTTTCACGGACACGTTATTACACACGCACTCGTAGAGCAAAATAGCTTGTCTAAAAGGTTTAAAGGCTAATAAGAGTGACACGCAGCCAACGCTGGCTCGGCCGAGCGATAACAACCTGCCGGCAGATTTGCCTTCCCAAGAGTAAAAGGGAATTTACCGCCATGTTTGGATTTTTTTCCCTTGGGGGTATCTCCATTGAAGGGGGCTTTGGATCGTATTAACTCGACCCTTCCACTCAGAGCATTCTTCCTCGGCTCCTCTGAGGTGCCAGTCCTGCGGGCTCCTGCCAAAGCGCGGTGCTGGAGGCAGCTCTGAGAAACCGAGCCAACGTACACGTTCTACAGGCGAGAGAACCCCGGAATAGCCAGTTCCTTCAGGGCCTAATTACTCGCCACAAAATTGAAGGACAAGGAGAACTTGCTCACTTCAGACACTTCTTCGCCCACTTTATTTTTTTTTCCTGGTGTGCTTCAAATAGTAAGAAATGAAGTGAAAACCAACTTCCCAATAATGCGGTGGAAGAGCCTTTGCTGAATCGGGAGGCTATTTAATATTCAAACAGAAAACACTGGATATTCATGTAATCACCCTGATTAATCTGAATATCATGCTGCCGAAAGCTAATCTGTGTTGGCCAGAATTGTTTAAAATAACAGTACTGCCTTTCCAAACCATGATTGGTCCTTTTATTAAACTAGCAAACATTTGAGCGCCTGAAGTTAGGACTCTTGTCAGAAGGTGATTTAAAAGGAGCCTGAGTTTTGCGTTTATTTGCCGGGGGGACACTTCAGAACTGTTTCAAATCCCAAAACCGGCTGGTCTTATCTTCAGAAAATGCTGAAGTCAAGGACCAGCTTTTTCTTAAAACTTCCTGGCTGGAAACTCAATGAAAAGATATCAAATACTTCTTATAAATCAGTGAAAAACAAACCTGTACCTCAAGCATCCTTGGACCCATCAGTTGCTGTAGTTTGCCCATGTGCTGGCTAATAACTGAAGTGATTCCACCATTTGTTCTAGCATACATTCAATTTATTTACTGCTTTAAAAAAACCCCACCTAAATCCAGAAAGGACAGACTGGCGTGACCTCAAAGGAAAAAACGGATCTGCGTAGTGTGACAGAACAAAATCAAACCGTTGCTCCGACCTCGCAACTCATACAGCAGAAGAAAAACAAGCTAACCATTGAAGGGCGTTATCGAAGATACAGCTGGAAAGAAGTTCCTGGAATCGCAAACTTAATAAATAAAAATAGCTGACATGTTAGCGAAGGGAAGAGAAAAAAGGCGGGAGTAAATCAGTAGCAAACTGAGGAGTCTTTTGCCTGCCTCGGAAGGGTTCGCTGCGGGCAGAGGGACGTGGCTGTACAGGGATTGCTGAGGCAATGGGAAGAGCAGCAACGTGTCCAGAAGACAAGCAGGACAAGCACTAAAAGGCAGGAAGAATAGGGGTGGTTTCTAACAGCAGAGATGAAGGAAAAGAATTAGTCACTAACTGTCATTTTTACTTGCAAAAAAAAAAGGAAAAGAAGAAGAAGAAAAAAGAAAACATCCAAGATCTCAAGGTGTAATGTTATCAGTGGGAATTGGAACCAATAACAACAAGAACATAACCAAGTAACCAGACTACTTGCTGCCAAGCCTTAATATAGCAAAAAAAGAGATTAAATAAAATGCAAACAAACTGGATACATATTGCTGCGTATGTAAAGATGAGATGGAAGCAAGGTGTGAAAACAGATAATCCACAACCGTGCATGGTATCAAAGCTGGACTCCAGAATAGAACTGGAGGTGATACTGAGTGAAGAAATCCAGAAGCTCGCCAGTGCAGAAGCAGCTGGTCACTACCTGAATCCCAGGGTTCACATCTTGCCACGCCACTTCAGTGACTTCATTTCCAAGCAGTTTGTGGTGAAATGCAGCAGCAGAGGCCTTGCCCCGTCTCGGTAAATAAATGACCCGACATGTCAACAAGCAAATTGTTGCACAAAGGAAAGCACGGAAAGGAAGGATTTACACTCGGTGGTGTGGAGGCCTGCCCTTAGCGCGGCGCAGAAGGGCTGAAACAAGGAATGTTCAAAGCAGAGGAATGGGTGTGAAGTTGTGGGACACTTCACCCCGATTTCCACAGATCAGACAATGTGAGCGATGGCAGGAGAGGAGCTGGGGACCACGTTCTGCACGCCTCAGAACGAGGTGAGCTGCAGCCACGATGAGCAAGAACAATCCTTGAGCAGCAGGAATAGAACCGTTATAAACATATCCATGGAAAAATCTAGAAATAAATCCTCCCTGCGCAGACAACAGCAGTGCTTTGTCAGTCGTTCATGCCACACTGCAGCGTTCACCTCTTGATCACTAAATTAGTGGTCATCAAAGCAAGGAGAGAGTGATCCTCCCTTTGGCCTCTCCCAATATCACCCATCAAGACACATCTTTTGGTTTTGCTCTATCACGTCAGAACAAGCTCGCTGAGCTTATACAGCAGAGAATCGAGGCCAGGACACACACACTTAATGATCTATGGGCAGGAGAATGTTTGGCTTTGCACGATCACATTGGAAAAGCACACACAAAAATGAGCCCACGGCTTTAGCAACCGAGCCTCACAAAGAAAAGAAGGGGTGTTCCTAACTCTGCATTCAGCTACTGCTGGAGAAGAGGCACGAAGGTTAAAAGTAATTGTTCCTCCGTTGTTAGATCTTCACTCTATATACATGTTATCTTAATTAAAGAGGACAATTCAGGGTCAGCTCCTGCAAAATGCCAAGCATGCTAAACCAAGAGAGGTTTGCACACAGGGGAGCACAAGTTGCCAGGATGGAAAAAACAAAAGAGTTCTCAAAGGAGGCAGCTCGATTCTGAGCTCTACGTAGAAATCCAGTGAGCACAACCCAGGGAAATTCCGGGAGATTACTGGTATCGACTTGAGAAAATATGAATATATACATTTCCCCCCTTCCCTGTTCCCTTTGTCTTTCACACACACAAACCAATCCAATAGTAGAACATTTTGGTGTTTATATTCAGTTATAAATTTCTGAGTCGTTCCAACAACAAATGAAGTTTTCTCCTGAAATTTCTGCATTTTCCGTGGAGCAAACCTCTCCATTGTGACCAACAGCAATCACAGCAGCACCGATTGCTTTTTGATACAGCAACTATGCAAAACACACATCTTAGCAGCAGACTCTCTTCCAAAAACCTTGTATAAATCATTAATACGCTTTCCTTAACAGTCCAACAAAACACATATTCCTTGTCATGCTTTTCCGAGGGAAATTGCCCTGAGGCTTCCTCATTTATTTTGCTACGTAACAGATTTTTATTATCATCTACGGAGGTTATGGCAGCTTTTCAGTTTGTAATTTATATACAGAAATTTATATTGTCTCGTTGCATTTTGAGGACAGAAGGCAGAGGGGACTGAAAGAAAAACAAGACAGTGCAAGCACGAAGCAGCTGTTCTCTACTAACTAGTGGGGTATCTACTTAGAAGAAAAGCACACGTGGATTTCACTCTCCATTATGTCTGGGCTCTTTTAGGCTCCTGTGCAAGGAACAGAGGTCACAACAGCTGAAATAATGACCTTTAGTACCTAGAATACACGACACAGACCATAGAACCGTAGAATTGCTCTAGACCTTCAAGATCATCGAGTCCGAGCGTTCCCCCAGCACTGCCAGGGCACCACTAACCCCTGGCCCTCAGCACCACATCTCCACGGCTTGGAAACCCCTCCAGGGATGGGGACTCCACCACTGCCCTGCCCAGCCTGGCACAGCCCTTCACAGCCCTTCCCACCAAGAAATTGTTCCTCATGGCCAACCTCAACCTCCCCTTGTGCAACTTGAGGCTGTTTCCTTGTATCCTACTGGTTGCTCCTGGCTCCAACCTCCTTTCAGGGAGTTGTCCAGAGCCAGAAGGTCTCCCCTGAGCCTCGTTTTCTCCAGGCCAGACACCCCATACCCTACTTTCCCTCCAGTATACTGAAAGGCATTGGCAGCGTTATCCAGTCTCTGTGCCTTCATTTCTCTTGTAATTGTTCGTGTTGCTTGTTGATGCTCCTTCAGAAGGAGCAAGTCCCCATCAGGGGTGATCTCCCCATCGCAGAAGGAGTCAGTCTCTCTTGGGGTACATGGGCCAGCGTGACGCTGGGAACGACGCTCAATTTGCCACGGCTTATGTAAGTCCCTCAGAAATTCCCCCAGGAGTTCTGTATTGGCCTATGTCATGGCTGATTACAACCTGTAGAAGATGTTGTTTTCTTAAAAAAGCCTCAACTGGAAAGAGCAAGTTAATGCTGCAGGTGACTTTTGGCTACAGCGCTGCTGCTCTGAGGACACGGGAGACTGTTCCATTTCCAATGGAAATGACTGAAGAGAATATCAGCTGTCACATCTATCAGAGCACCAGCTGCACGCGCTGCCCAAGGCGACGACGGCACTACTGGCTTGATCTGTTGTTGTTGGTTGCTCGCTTCATGCTAATTCATGCTACCGTACGAGAACGTTTCAGGGGCTCATCTGTTATTATTAATATTAACAATCCAAAGCACTTTCATCCCAAGAACTCAAGGCATTTTACAAACATTAATTAAGCTTCACAACACCCCTTGGGGTAAGTAAACTTCCGAGATCTCTTGAAAAGGTCAGAGAGGGCTTGGTTGGAAGCAGCAGCTTTGGTTGAATTCAAAGGACTAAGGAACAGGAGACAGGAGTTCAAGTGGCGTTTTGATCACAGATGCTCTTCTCGAGAGAAGCAACTCAGTAGCTCTGAGCCTCAGTCTTCCAGCGGAAAAGGACGGATTATAGGAGAGGTTTAGCCGGAAGGACAAGCTCACAAATGATCAGAAGAAATACGCAGAGACTGGCAACGCTGGGCTCACAAGTACAAAGATTGATCGGTGTCTTCAAAGCAGTATGTGGCACTTCTCTTTTAAACCGTGGGCTTGAAGTGCTCCATAAATTCCATAGAAGCCCGCAGTTCCTCAGGTGTGAGAGAACATGATCCAAAGGCAATGAAAACAGAGGTCTTTATAACCTCAAAGTCTTCACATAGATACTCGGAGTGTGACCATCGCTTCCAGTAACCTGGAGAATGGCGGCTTGCTGCTGCGGTCAGAGCCCTTCCCCGAACCCGGGCTTCTTACAGAAAAGTCCACGGAAACAAAGTTGTCTTAGCAAGTGAAAGGAACTTCCGTGGGACCTGCTCTTCTCCAACGGTAACAATTTGCCTGGAAGGAATCCCACCAGCTACGATTACATCATCAAATGGAAAAACAGGCTCTCCCTTTGAAACCTCTGGCTCGAGAAAAGTCCTTCTCTCCTTCAGATCTAAAATACAAACCCCGTTTTTTGACTCGGTTTGTGAGCACTCATTCTCCTAAATGCCACTGCCTTCTCTTCATCAAGCTTTGCCTTCTTGGATTTATTTTTATTGCTTTTCTAAAGCAAACAACCTGTCCCTTCTCATCATCAGTATTTCAGGGAAAGAGATTTTACTTTTGATGGGAAGAACTCAGATGCTAGGGCGATGGGCAGGGAGATAAAAACCAAGGTAAGTGCATGCTAAGTGCCACAGAATCCATTAGGGGAGGAAACACGGAATGACTGCAAATAACTTTTTAATAGTTCCTTATTCCAGGAAAAATCTCCGATGTCTAGAAGTGAGAGATCACGTGGGCCAGTTAATTAAGAGAAAAATCTGGGAAAGTTGCAACAGTGAACTATAGATTTCTGAAAACGACATGAGCTGAAAAATAAAAACCCTAAATGAAATTATTTTTCAGAGAGTCAACAGGAACCTACCTTGGAAAACAGAGTTTCGCTGCCTTCAGTGAAATTCCTATTTAACCTATCTGACCCCCTGTCATTTTTATATTCACAGGATTGTTTTCTGAACATTCTAAGGGCTGGGCTTTTGCTGCTACACTAGCAAGGGCTCTGAAAGAACTTCACGACCTTGTAAAGTATTTTTCCTAATGTTTAGGAAGGAAAATTTCTCACAATATTCGTGTGAAAAAGCCACTCCTAGTTACCAGATGAGTAAATCAGATTACCCAGTTCACGAAGCTAAAGTGTTCTGTAAGCACCCAAGATGGGAATCTAACACTTCTCATCTTGTTGCACATGATTGTTTGTTTGAAAAACTCACGTTTCTTTATGTATTGCAAAATTGGTCATGCGGGAGTGGTTAAAATCTGGAGACAGTGACGTGGTTTATGTTTTTGAACTCCAGTGCTTATCTTTAATACAAGCACAGTAACACTCCAACTATTCAAGCCAACCCCAAAGCCCCACCTGAATCAACATCCAAACTCTGCCGCCGTCTGAGCCTTGTCCTGGAAGCTCCACAGTCGCAGAACACTCCCTGAAACCAGCGGCTGCCCAGAACTCAAAGGCTCTTCCAGGATCAAACATTTACAGCAAGATTCAAGCGTATTTCCACTAATTTCAAACGGCAGACCTGGGTTCCGACCTTAAACAACTAATTAGCAGCGAGAGCAGGAGATACTGCAAAGACAAACGCTCCACAGCAGAAGTGCAGAGACCAGTCAACTGCTTAATAAGTGTCATTACCCTCTGCCCAAGTGGTTTTTATTTTTCCACTAACACAACTCCTCTGCCTCCAGCTCCAACACAAACTTCACCATAATGAAGACCAAAAAAAGCAAACCTGCTTCCCACTCTAATTCACTAAAAGGACCACTTTTTCATCTTTTTTGCAGCCACAATACGGAACAACTTCACAGGCGATAGCCAACGTGTACTCCACTGTGCTAAGACTTTTCAGTGCTATAGCAATTAAAAAGTTTAAAAACTTCTCCAAACGATCAGACTCTGCCACAGCAATTACCGAACAATGTAAGTCTTTATAACGTACATAAAATGCATTTTTAAAAGTCCTCTAAAAAGGCTGAATGTTCCTGTTCACGTCGCTGTTCCTAGCTGAGACCCGCTCAGTCACCACCTACAGACGTGTGCGGAACAAACGGGTGACTTCTCCTCGCTCACTAAAATGCTTTGTCAACTGCTACGCAAGAAACATCTGCAGATCTCGTTAGAATTCCTCCTCCAAGGCCTCGTGGACCATCGGTTGCTTTCTCAGCTCTGGGCCTAGGACTGCGTGCTGCTGATGGTTTCTTTTGTGACACAGAAGAACGTAAGTACATCAAGCTGTTTTCTGTTGAAGAACTACATAGAGTAAGAGGCTCCAAAAGGGAAAAAGCTGCCTGAATATACATGACCATGTGGGGTAGGTCATCTTCTTCCTAACTGCGTGCTGAGGAAGAGCGAGACCTCCAGCACACATCTGCTTAAGAGTGAAGTCTTACCCTCCACTGCCAACATACTGCATTCCTTCTTCCTGGACCTCTAAGTCCCTTAACTGCTCTTGGTAGTTCGTTCAGCTTCCATCACAGAGGCAAAAGAAAGACAAGTCTGTCCCCCCCCACCCGATCACTTGGTGTGTGTCAGAACGATGCCCTTTCTCCCCTTCACTGGGAGCTCAGAGTGAATTGTCACTGCCAACTGGTGACAAGTATTAACAGGACAAGGAGAATTATTCTGACTGATATTGTCACTTAAGCTTGAGCAAGATAAAAAGATGAGAAGCCCAGCCAACACAGAAAATGGTATGAAATCTAGCTAGGTTGCAACTATTCTATAGAGGCTTTTAACGTTCTGACATGACCTTTAAAATCCTAATGCAGAACTGATCTGACTCACACACAAGAAAAAAAATACAGATATTTAGGATGAGGGATCCACATCACACTTTTACCAAGAGACGGTGACTTTTGCCATGACTGTTACATAATGTGCCAGGACTGACGTTCTCCTACATGACCCATGTTTTCCCAGATGGGGACCAAACAAGAACCATGTTCAGCAGTCCTGAATTACGAGTCATGTATCCACCAGAAAGAAATCTGCCTCCTTATGCCTGAGAGCTGGACAGCTACAAATGGTTGGGCCCTCGATGTCTACATACTTCAAAACGTAGAATAACAGAAGTGATGGTCCAAAACATCCAAGAGGTTTAGGAAGACGTGATGATCTGGCAGACGAGGAACAGAAGTGGGTATAAAATAGAGGTTAACTGAGTCCCTAACCATTCCTGCAGCACGGGCTGAATTTTGAGGGGCTAGAAGTGTCCTTCACTCACCCCACTTGTTTTCCTTCCATCCCCTCTTAGCTTGGCTGCCAATTTTTCTAGTCATTACTTTTAGAGGGGTTGAGATAGGGCAGGGCTCTGATCGATGTTTCTGGGACTGATGGGTATATTTCTCACTTCAAAACACACTCTGGCAAATGAATAAAAAAATTTAAGTCATTTTCTCAACTTTGTGGCTTCCAGAAGGCACGAGTAAAAAACCCCGTATTTTTGCCATCAAGATGATAGCAGCAATCTTCAGACCTGTGTGCGTCCACAGACGTTCACCTGGCAGAACCTCTATAAGTCACAATAAAAAGATAAGCCCAGAGCAAATTCCATTTCCCTGGTAATGTTTCTGTTCAGAGCTATTTCTGAGAAAACATAAACAGGAGCTGACTATTTAAACCGCTCTCACTAAGTGGCAAATCCTGGCTCTTTGTTGTGCTCCTCTTGGAAGGAACAGTAGAGGCGGAAGCACAGCCAAGGTTACAGAGACAAGGTTGCTGAGACTTCTCCAACGGCCAAATCTCTTCTCCCAAGACACAAGGTGAACTTTGGGTCTTCAGCGAGAACATGCAGGTTTTGAGGTAGAGAAATAGGTTTTTAGGTGGCTGTTTCACAAATCTACATCACCCACCAAGCAAGCATTTAACCTGCACGTTGCTCAGACATCTTTACTTGGCAACGTGGGCTACTGCCGCTGCTGTTCACTTCCAGGCAGGTCACACCAGTGCTTTGTGCCTCATTTTGACATCTCTACAAATGAGGAGATGACAGAATTTCCCCTAAGTGGTTTGCTGACGATCAAAGCCCATAAGCAGGCATCGTTCGCTACCAGCCAAGGAGTCTAGATAAGCACCTGAAAAAAGCAGCTGTGGAACATCTTTACATTCCAGTCCTCACCCGAAGCAGGCTGCACAGGCAGGGTATGTCGGCTGAGCGCAGTGCGAAGGATGCACAATCTGTGCATTTTAATTGTATTTCTCATCCGTTCGGTATTCTGCCTCTTCCCATCGCTGTGAAAGGACAGCTCGTTTGAACCACGCTAATAAAAAGCTCTTGGCATTGTACAGATATGTTTAGCAAACGTATAAACCAGTGAAATCCACAACAGACAGAGTTCTTAATAAAGAGTTAACGCTGAAACGAAGCAAAAAAGCCTCAAGCCATCCTAAGAGCTAAATACAACTGACAGAAAGTATTGCCTCATGTTTAAACCTGCTTTCGGTGGATCTGCATCTTGTAAAGCAATGTAATTCCATTTTCATTTACTTCTCTCAATAGCTTTCCTATTCCCTCCCTTTGAGCTCTGCATGATTTACTGATTGCAGAAAATACTGGTCATTCCATTATCGCTTGTTTAAGACCAAGAAGCAAAAAGTTTCTCAATAAAGAAGAAAGTGGGAAAGAAATGGGGTAAAAAAACCTAACCCAAAACAACCAAGAGCTGACTGCCTGGACAAAGAGGTTCTTTTGAGAACCCACTAACAGCCAGCAGATGCTGCCAACCTGCTGCACCAGAAGATGTTTCTGTGAAGGTAGAATATTTAATTTGGACTTCAGCAGAGAAACAGTTGTTGGGACGAGCAGGAGCGAGGCCGCTGACGAGACAGCAGACTGTGCAGACACGGGGCTCTGCCTTCGGCGCAGGGCTGCATACAGAAAGGACAAGACACCCCGAGCCATTTCCTACCTCGAACAAGTGGTTTCAAGAGCTCTTCAAAATGGAAAGCTAGCACCGTGCGAAGATGCGAGGCACCTGCAGAATGAATAAAACATCTGGCGCATTTCAGAAAGGAGGCACCAGAAGCAGAAGTTCATCTCCCGTTTCTTGCTGCCTCGACAAAGCCAGGCTGCTCTCCCCGTCCTGCTTCGCTCCCCGTAGGACACAGAGCCAGCTGGAGATTTTCCTTCCTTTTCCCATCCTTTCAAGTAGCATTTGGAGAACGGGAATAATGTGAGCATAACAGATTCACCTGAGGATCCTCGCAAAGTCCACGGCAGTGAGAGGACACGTACATAATGCTCCAAAATCTCACCCTTATTGGCAAGAGTAGCTTCCCTCTGAACCACTACAAAGTTCTTCGGAGCACCAAGAAGTTTCACTTCTCTAACTGAGGAAATTTAGACTGCTTGGCTTAAGATTTTGCTAACGTGGAGCTAAGCTACTATTTGATGATCTCCCAACACCCTAACTGAGCATTCTACCACCCACAACAAAAGCCTTTTAGAGCAATGCGGTGTTACCAGACTCTTACAACTCCTAAAACGGGTACAGAAAAAGCTGCTCTTGCTAACGGGAACTGCAAATGGAACAAACGGCTTGAGAAATACTCTCTGTAGCACCGCGTCATATCGGCAGTTCAGGCGGTGTAATCATTAATCAGAATTTGCCGCGTGATAATGACTTTTAAAAAGCTATCTCTGCTCTTGCCCTTTCCTACGTTCTCATCTGGGGAACTTTCAAATGCACTTTTGAGGTGTTTGGGCTTAAGCCTGAAGTCTCTTGGTCCCCCTGCAAACACAGAGGACTAGCCTCAGAAGAAAAAAAGAGACACTTTCCTGGGAGGCACAATCCCTTTACAAAAGCCAGTTAGAAGAAAGGAGGAAATAAGATTTTTAAAGTACAGTCAATATAATCTGCATACAGAAGTACTCATGACTAAAAACAACCAAGTTTCAGTTATATTCATATTTAGGTTTGCTTTGGGCGTGAAAGGGAGTGGAAGGACAAAGCTAAAGGGAAGTCCAGTTGTTTTTTATCATTGTTAATACAATTATTGCACGTTTTGCCTGATGTCATCGCTCTGATGAAGCCCTGATGTTATTACAGCATAGACTGCAACAGGATTTACTCCTTGTGCTAATCCTGAACTGGTGTTCTGCCCTCTCTTCTTTCAAAGAAATAATAAATGAGTCGGATGATCAATTTTGTAATTTGCAGTTGCCAAGCAAGCTTCGAAGCAATTTAGTGATTTGGATACTTATTTCCTCCCTGTACTGATGGCAGGAGATGATATAAGGATATTGAGTCTTAATAATCTATTCATTCCCCCGACCAAACGGAGGGAACTAGAATCAGAAGGATCTTCTTGACATTCATTTCAGTTTTATACACGAGCCTGTTCTTCTGCTGTGCATTGTCTTTGCATCCATTCAAGACAGCTCTGGAAAACAAAAGCCCGATTTGAAGAAATACCCAGACACCCACCCACAGAGACCCTGCCCTCATCTAAGGGTGGACACTCAGGTAGCTTAAGATGCATTAATTAAAACAGTCCAGTTAATGAACATAAAAGAAGTGTGGCCATTGTCATTCAGTAGCCAAGTGTCTTCTGTTCACCGCACTTTAATCCTCTCTCAAGGATCAATGTCAACAACAGAATTTAAATTCACTAAACACCTTATCAGATTGGCATTTACCCAACTATTAAACATTTATTAGAACACCAAAAGCCTGTATCTAATTCTTTTCGTCCCCACACCTTGAATTATTTTGTAGAAAAGGTCTACACATCATTCTGCTCGTGACATGATGCCAAGGAAGGGGTCGGGGAGCAGACGAGAGAAGAGACCTGCAGTCACCAAAGAAATGTGAGAGGGGCTCTCAGGAGCAGAGGCCACTCTCTCGCAGCCCACTCCAGCTATTCATCTCCTCGGGCACAGCACCGTCGAGGGCTCCAGCAGCATTATCAACTTCCAACCCTGGATTGTTGTCGGTGGAACTCCTTAGTTTGTATTAACCAAAATAAATCCTTTCCCCTAATCTTGACACTGATTTCTTTCCGAGCGGCAGCACGTGCCTTTTGTTCCCCTCAACAGATTTTGCTGGCATCGCACTTTTGAAAGGGCAGGCATGTTTCCTCGTTGAAAAACACCAAAATTTTCAGATTTAGAACAACAATTTGGACAAAAGCGCCTTTTCTAAAAGCTCAGTCAGAACCGCTCTGCCATGAACGCAGATCTCTGCTGTACCTGCCACGGCTGGCCAGGGGAGCTCCGCGCTACTGCAAAGCCCCAACACGGCGGCACCTCTGAGCCTTCATTAGTTTCCAACCGTCTCGATAATTTAGGATCTTGCACTTCAGGTTCAAGGACGCGCTCACATTTCAGATAGGAAGCAGCAAATGTGAAAACTGATTCTGAAAGAACCAACCACTCGAGGAATTAAAAATAGCACCGTGTTTAGGCATAAGTAGCTTCTGTGAAATTTTCTTGACAGAGAATCCCAAGCTCCAGGTGTAGCCCATCTCCTTGTCCTCAAACACATTATACGATATTCTATTTTTTCCTTTAAGTTATGTGGCCACCTGCAGGTCTTGCATTGTGGAAGACAGAGGTGACAAGCTTTAACTAGGTCACCCATTTCTACTGTTATCAGTAATTGACCGTCACCTCTACACATCAACCATCCAATTTACACTCTAATGCTTGTTAACTTATTATTTGGTGCCATTTCTTGTTTTCTGGCCCCTTGCTCCTGTTACTATTTAAATAAAATCCAAAGCAACCCCTCTGCCAATGGCAGACCGCTCCATGCAGCGGGTAACGCAGGACTTGTGCTGAGCTACATTTAAAGATTGCACCAAAAAGGGCCCCGGCTCTTCCCCTGAGAGTCTATGACACAGATTAACGGATCTCTGAAGCGCTTCCACTCCTGACAACAGCCTGAATTTTCAGTTGGAGGTTTTGGGTTGCTGGCTGGGGTTCCCCCCTTCCTCTCCCTTTTTTTTTTAAAGCTAATTTCTAGGTCTTAGAAAGTGGGAAATCCCGAGGGAAGCATCAACAAGACATTAACAGCAGAGACACAAATAGCTGGCTACTCTATTTACAAATAAGGTAATATCTGATATAATGAAGGATTTACTGAAGCACCCAGGTGTGGAGAGAGAAAATGCCAATGGGAAAGGGCCCAGAATAACCATCTGAAACCCCTCTCAAAGGAAACAGGAACTCGGTAAAGATGATCATTATCTTAAACCATAATGTTGTTAATATTGATTCATTTCTGCAGAGATGAAAGAAAAATTCTGAAAGCCAGCAGCCTGTAACACTGAACGCTACTGAGCAAGAACAAGTTGGGTAACACTAACACACACCAAAAAAAAGATGTAATTTGGCTGTTCTATTTGTTCAAGTTGTTCTTCAAGGAAGACACCTGCTCTAGGCTCTTTTGATTTGCTGTTATTATTAATTCTTTCTTAACGGCATTATGATAGAAGCAAGGAGAGGCTCTGGGTAACAGTAAACTCGGCACCTGGCTATTTAGCAGATAAACCCTTTTCCCTCAGCCCATAGAGACACGCCAACGGAGCCACACACCCGAGCTGAGACCCGTGGCCAGGCACTCACCCCTACACAGACCAAGGAGAGCTGGAGGGGACAGATTTAAAAGGGTTTTAAGCAAGACTAACAAAGTAACTTAGAGGCTCGCCAATAATATTTTTCTCCCGAGACTGTTCAGCGCAGCAGAAACCGAAAAGCACCAAGCTGCAAATATCATTAATGACGCGCTAAACACCGCACAAATCTCCAGGTTTTTCGAAATGCATCCAGAGGTAACACAGGATTTATCCGATGTCTGGGTGCCCCCCTACAAGCCAAGTCCCACGCACAATCCCTTGCTTCACCCCTCGCACCTGCTTCTAACTTGGGCTACAAATAAGGAAGGAGCCCTCCAGGCCATCACTTTGGTAGTTGTGTTTCGTATCTAATAATAGAAGGCAAAATATCGCCAGGGTGCTTAAAGTTGAAGTTCAATTAATTACTTGGCATGGCAGATAACGTAGCAAGACTGATTCCATGGTTTAAGAGACGTCTGACAGTTTTTTCATGATTTAAAAATAAGTCTCCCCTTGGCTCTTCTGTATGGCAAAATCCTCTTGGACAGTACAGAGATTTCTTTCCTGAAGGTTCTTTGTGTTCTCCTCTTTGTGCTCACACCACTTTGTCACTGCACGGGCGATCGGGAGCTCTGAGCACTCACCAGGACTATTTTTGAATGCAGCAGAACCGCTACGAACATATTTCAGAAGTAAAAAGCAACACCAGTACTCTTCAGAAAGAAAAAGGGATGTTGAGCCTTGCAGAGCCCCCAAGGGGTGATGTTCTGCACGGGCACTGTACCCAAAAACCAGCCCATTTGTTGCAACTCCCACTTTCTACCCAAGGATTTGCAAGCACCTTTTAACCCTGGCACGTACAATCCACAGCACACCCTTTGTAGCTGTATTTCTACGTTCCATTCTACAGGAGCATCAGGTGGTGAGAAACACTTTCACAGCTACGTAAGCACACGGTGTGTCTTGGGGCAGAGCTCTCAGCAGACAGGCTTTCAAAAAGACTCAGAAGCTATTGGGCGTCCTTGTTCTCAACAGTCTTCAACTTTTTGTGCCTTCCTAACAAAGACATGACATTCTGAGTGGGAGCTTCTGAGCACAGTACACTGTTCAAAGTCCTTCCACAAGAAGAAGGCCCATACTCCTTGATCTCCTCCGGGCTGAAGGTCAGGGAGAGATTTACATCACTTTACAAAACTATCATCAGGCTTCTGCTAGGACTACAAATGTGGTGACAGGTTTGCTTACATGATTCTGGAAACCATGATGAACACCAAATCCAACTTACTTTAATTAAATGAAGAATAAGCTGCAGATAGAATCACTGCCCACCATCGGTAAGTCCTCTTTTCAAGACTTTTCAAGGTCTTCCAGGCTCTTACACAGCGCAGAGCAAACACTCCAGCACACCCTGACACCCGCCTCCTCTCCAGCTTCCCAAAGCCCTTATGTTGTTGAAAGCCACCAGAAGATGCAACGTTGACAGAACTAATGGCTGGCCGAACAGATGGCGTAGGCAAGTTAATTGATCTACTGGGGCAGAATGAGTTGGCCTTGTTGAGGAGAATATGCAAAGATCCATAATGAACTTTCATTAGCGATGAAGAAAGTTCTGTCACACGTACAGATCCTATTATGTGCATTTCATGATGCAAATCCAAATTCCGGCTTGATGACTTCTTGTATCCAGTTCAGGAAGCTCAGCTCCTTAAAATGACTATGAAAAACATATTTTTCAGCTTTTCCTTTAGTTTTTTCCAAAGTGAAATTTCTTCTGCGTCTGCCAAGCCCCCCCCCTCCATAATAAATCTGTAATCCTTACACTGAAGAATAAGACTGCTTCCCTGATGCCCTTTACGGGTTGGTTTTTTTGTTAAAGTCTGAAGTCAAAAAAAAAAAAAAAAGGCATTTCTGCATTTTGTTGCAATAGAGCTCTGACAGGAGAGGAAGAAACCTCCAAGAGAGATGCTCAAAGATTCAGAAAATGGAGCACTGTCGGCAACATCAGTGTTACTCTGAGAAACACACCGCGGGCACATCCACTCTGGAAATTTTAGTGCATTATTAAGTCCTCACAATAATTAAGAAAAAGAAAAAAATCCAGTGTTAGGAGTTATTAAGAACAAGAGATTACATGTCATGTAATATTCAGTTCTGGGGTGTTTGTTTTTCTTTTCCCAGAGCAATATACTAAAAACCACATGGAATATCAAAAGAAAATTCTGGAAATCTGAAGTAATAGGAAAAAAAAACCCACCTATTTTCCTACTAACACTGTTATTCTTCAAACCGTTGAGCTAATTCCTCCAAATAAATTTACAACCTCAATCTTACAACACTTCCTCAAATTAAACTTAAGAAGTTGCCTTCCTCCCAGTCGGGGGGAGCTGCAAACCTGTTTCAAACACTCCAGAATCCTCCCAGGAGAGTCCCCATCCAAAAGCTTGACTTTGCAAGAGTCCTGGTGGTCCCACCAGCGCTGGACCAGCCACAGGACCCTCCTCTCTCTCCTGCTCCACCTCAACGCAGCCCTTGAGCACAGGGAAGCAGTTCGAGACTCCCCGCAAATCAGAAAAGTTTGGGCTTTCCCCTTTTTTGGAACATTTTGGATCATTGCTATAATTATCCTGGCAGTCAGCGGAGGGGATGTATTAGCTGGAGATGCTGAGAATACCAGAAGGATATTCTCATTGCTGCAGAACTGGGCAATGCTGCTACTAACCCTGCCTTAATTATACATATTTCAACATATCACCTATCCTGTATACCTATATTTAATGATAAACACATTTCTCTGAGGTCAGGAGATTTGAATTTGCCTCTAACAATTAACTCTAAACCACAAGACTACCAAAGGGAAAAAAAACCCACCAAACTCACCAATTCCGATGGACTGACAGGAACTTTTAGCAAAGATAAAAATCAACAAGGTTCTGTATGAAATTCATTCTATAGAAATGACTTTCTCAATAGCTCCACACGGATTAGTAAAATAAAAGCCTTTCCAATAGCATTAGGCAGATAAGACAGAGACCGGCTGAGGCTCGTATAGACAGATCAGACATTTCCACGGCCAGGATTTCTAAGGAAGCCCCGATGGCTCACCAGCACCCGAGCTCCCACCGCTGTCCTCTTCTGGGTTAGAGGAGCAGCTCTGCAGAAGGCTGTCGTTGGCTGGAGAAGGCAAACACCTCATTTTCCAGCGCTCCCAACCCACCTAGTCAAGCAATATGTTAAATAAGCGCAAGAGGCAAGGACAAAAACTATTATTGTATCCCTCCCTACGTATAAAATTTTAGTTTTGCATTTCTTGGATGCAACAACTGCTTTCACAGAGAGAACAGGGGTACTTCTGAAGCGTGCTCCTCACCCACGCCTCGGACAGACCCGGCGCTGCTGCTGTGGCACAGGGCTGGGGAACTGCTCGCTCAGAACCGCACAAAAAGGTGTATTTGTGAACGCCCACAGGGTGCACAACACCTGAGGAACAAGCCTCGGGAAACGCGAGGCCGGGAAGAGAGCAGCGAAGCAGAGACGCGTGTTCCCGCCTCTGGCTGGAGGTGACCCCTGCGTAAGGTACTTCAGCGTTCCACGTGCCCACAAATCTGTAGCATGGGAGTAATGATGTCAAGTCCTTCAAAATCCGCTGATGGAAAGCGTTCTAAGAGGTATTTTGAGATTACTGAGGAAAAGGAAACTTTACTCGAGGTCTGGGATCAGCGGCTCATCTGTAGTCAGCCCTCAGCCCCACCAGCCTCTCGAATGGACTCACATCTCTGTCTATTAGGTTTTCCTGGCTTTTTAAGACCAGTAAGGAACATTATCACCATCTCCTGCCCTCCTACATAATGCAAGCGACACGATTTCATCTCGTAACTCCTGCCGGTGAACTCAACGATTTATTTTTTAATAACACTCTATATATATTTTATCCCGACTGTCGCTCAGGCCCTCAGAGCTGGGAAAACAAAGGCAAACATTACAGAAAAGTTTATGATTCCCTTCCTCAGAGGATTTCCACTCTGCACTCACTGTTTTTGGCAGATTTACTGTTGGGAGTTTCTCGTCTTCTCCTTGGTTATAAATATTCCATGCAGACTTTTAATTAGAGCAGCATGTTTGTTGGCTGAGACAAAAGTAACTGGATACCCTCTTAGCATTTGGGCTTCGTTCATCTGGATGGACTCAACTAACAGAGAACCTGCAAATCTCTGCATAAATAAAAGAGTCGATTTTACTGAATTAATTGCTCTTACCAACAGGCGTAAATCATAGTTTGAAAGCAAACCCAAATATTTGATCTGGCCCTCCCTTTATTAGCAACAAAAGGAAAACACGCCCTTTTGAGCCTGTTATTGTCTGGGTTTAAATGGCTCTTGTAAAATGCTTCATTCAAGGTGAATTTCCTTATCGGGTGGTCCAATTTATTTGCAGAAGCACAGGGTCTCACTGAACCCTACTTCCACCCAAGGAAAGCAAAAGAAGCTCTAAAAGGAAAGAGGAAGCAAAAAAGAAGTGGCAAGAAAACAGAAGCAGAGAAGCAGCGTTTTATCTGTCAAATACAATAAAAGATATTATCTTTAAATATTACTTCATCTTTGCAAGGGCTCCTAAAAGGAGGAAGGTAAAAAAATTAAATGGAGACTTAGACTTCACTTTTCTGATTCACAATGTTATTATTGGGAAGAAATCTTCTCCCAAAGCTGCATCATCTACATCACAACTGACCACACGCAACACAAGCTTTCAACACTCCGCAGGAAGTTCCCAGATTATTTTCAAGAAATTTCCTCATTATGATGGAAACCTGTCAAAGTTATGTCACTTCAAGAATATTCCAGCATTAGAATCCCTACTTGTTTATTTCCCTTAAATATTTTTTGGCCGTGTTCTACATATCTTAGTTTTATAGTCACATTTTTGCAGTTGGTGGGGAACAGACTATCCTAAATGTTTCGCCTTGAGCAGCTGGTACTGGGACACACGGCCAGGATTTTGGAGTACAGCACTCGAAAGACAGCCAAAGAAACCAGCACTTTGGAAAATGCTGATATTTATTTCATGGTGGAACTGTAAAAAAAGCTCCCTCAGAGGCTCAGAAGCACAGTTCTGATTTCCTGCCTTCGGGTCTTAAGTTTCAGACCTTCTTCAGAAAACTTTAATGTGTTCTTTGGCACGAGAGATGCCTTCATCTGCTTGTGGAAACTTGAGTAAGGATTTTCTTTTTATTTTTCAAACAAACTATCTCGTTCGCTTAGGACTCCCCAAAACACACAACGTAACGCAAGCTGATTTTCCAGTTATTGCTGCCTTGTCCACAGTAACTTCTGCTTTCCACCAAGAGCTGACACTTCAGGACTTGCCACTGCTTCCTCTATATTAGCAAATGTGCGTCTCTAGAAGAAGGGGAAAAAAAACCCCACCAACAAAACCCCCAACTTGCCCTTGTTTCCAATCCAGCTTTTTCTCTTTTGATGTAGTTAATTGATTTACAAATTACAGCAATCACAAGGATGCATCGATTCTATCAAGCCATTTAACACCCTGCCCTACTCAGAAGACTTCGGGCACCAGGTTACCTCCACCCAGAAGAACGACGACAGTAAATCATTCTAAATTTCACAGCTAAAATAAACTGTGGGTTAAAACGGCAAGATTAAGGATTCCTACAGTACCTAAGGGTGGGATGTCTTAGCTGGGACTCAATTTCAGAGCAGGGCACAGACCCAGATTTCACACGTGGGTTTACCCACACCCGCTGCTCCCGTCCATCGCTCTGGGTTTCACCTTCAGCACCTTCTACTGACTCCGTCACTAGAACCTTCTCTCTTGCAAGCTCCTGTCACCTAACTACAGTTCTACCTGGTTTCTAGCGCAGTTGCCAACAATACTTTTTTTTTTTTTTCTTATGATTCTTAAATTTATTCCGGTGCTTTCCCTATTTTCCTAATGGATTTTTATATCTCTCATACATCTTTGATACTGGAAGCCCCAGTTATTTAGCCTCTACACTGCAAGGAGACGGGTTCCACTCGGAGTTCAGAAGGACAAACACATGAGTGTGTCCTGCCAGGCTGAAGATTACTTTCCTTTGTTCTGGAGTTTCTGCTGAGGTTTGGTTTTGGTTTTTCTTGCATTTCTCAGACTCCCATATTTTATGTAACTATTTTCTACCATTACAAAGAGATCGTTTTGCCGCTGTTATTTTTTCCTCTTTCATCAAAGATCTTTATGCCCTGAGGAAACAATAATAAGAGGAATTTGGAAAAGACACATTTGAAAGCATTCTTCCCATAACACAGACAGACAATTACGATATACAAATTTATCGCTCAGCCCTCTTTATTCTGTACAATGCCTCCGATCCACAAGACGTGCTCAGCTTTAAGTGCGACGATCTTCCAGCAGTTTAGACCTCAACTGTTTCCATTATGAGAGGCAAGCTGTAAAACGCTGCTGATGCTCGAATGGATAGTTCCAAAAGGCAGAGGCGTGCTGGACGCTTCGATTTACACCAAGTCTGAATAAGAAAACAACGATTTCCACAGACCTGAGCCACATTTCAATAAGTTACTTGGCCCACAGAGATCTAAGAGCTCTGCTTGGTGGGTCCTTATTCTCCTGTGCCTTGGTCCAGGATACACAGATGTGGTTTAGGTGTTTCATATGCAAATGTGTGGTGGTGACTTTCTGCATCACCGGCAGAATGAAGGGAAGAAAAGCAGCTGCTGAGGAGACAGCCTGTCGTATTATTTATTCATGAGCAACTGGATGGAAAAATAGATGGGCCTTCCACTGTAAACAGTAAGATAAAGGATTACACACTGTATTCCGAAAACTTAGCTTAACATTGGTATGTTGGGTCTGCTAAGCCAGTCTTACGAGAGCCATGAAGGAACCTGAGCGTGGATTTGTGCTGGCAAACGTTTACGGACAGAACTGGTTTTCAAGGGAAACCTGCGTAGTCATAGTCACCAGGAAACGCCATCAATGATCTCCCTTTCCATGCCACGAAATTACTGGTTTTCATTTAAAAACTAATTAATGCTGCTCTCAGAAATAAAACAGAAAAGTCACGGGCCCAAAACGTCCTGACAGCCTCAGAGCAATCAGTTTGCTTGACCTAAATGAAACCCCTACCACTACAGGAGTCACTTTGGGACGTCCCGAATTCCTTACACCCTGGACGTGATTTCCAGTTACACGGTGCCCTTTCACACCGCTGTGACAGCACCAGCACACAGCAACAGCAACGCGGGCCCTGCTCCTGGGAGCTCATTTCACATTGTCTGGACTCCTTCTCCTCATTGACATCTCCTTGTACTCACCACGTAAGGCTTTCAAGTGATTCACTGGCATTCCAATCAGTCCTAAACTTTAGAATACTTTTAATTTTGCAACTGGTCTGTTTTTAACCTAAAATCTCATTAGACGGCCACAAATAAGTCTCATTTTTTCCTCCTTATTTTCCAAGCAGCACCGGGTACAGTCATCAGAGGTGCATGTTGGTGCATCTCTGGTGCACGGGCTCCTCTGTTACGATTGCTTTTTTTGAAAGCACCGCAAATCTGCGGCAATTTGGAGTGTCAAACTTTCTCACCCTGTTTCCTGATGCACAAAGATGATTTGAGTGGAGTAGGTCAACTCAAGTAATTAAGGACCAAAACAGGCCAGGACATTTAGTAACCAAAGTGAGTCATCCATAATAGACATCTTCTGATCCACAATTATTTAACATAAATGGACATGTTCTCTTGACAAATGGGCAAGCTTATTTGTGCCAGTGCTCCTTATACCACCGTGGCAAGGCAGAATGGATTTAAGGCACGCAGAAATGTACACCCATTTAAAAAATCCCAGGATAAACTCAAGAGTATGTGTAGAAATGACTACCTATACAAAATTATGGCCCTAATGGGCATTATAACACTGCGCTTGATTTTCAAGAATCAGGTACCTGAATTTACACTATTTCTTTCACTAGCAGGTTCGATTCCCACGGAAGGTTCAAATCTGATGAACTTTAAAGCTCCAGTGTAGTTAACCTGAAGCAGAAGAGACAACTGAGACTGAGATGCTGTAAACTCCGAAAAGAGAAGAATCATAGAATCATTTAGGTTGGAAAAGGCCTCTAGGATCATCAAGTTCCACCTTCATCCAACATCTCCCTCACCCCTAGACCATGTCCCAAAGCACCACATCTCCTTGTTTTCTGAACCCCTCCAGGGATGGAGACTCCACCACTGCCCTGGACAGCCTGTTCCAGTGCCTGACCACTCCTTCAGTAAAGGACTTCTTCCTAATATCCAACCTGAACCTCCCCTGGTGCAACCTGAGGCCGTTAGAAGGAGGCTTGGAGCCGGATGAACCAACACGCTCTTTTCTCGCAGGACACTGAACGAGCCATCCAACTGCAGCAGTTTTGATCGTTACCCCTGTGAGCTCGACTGGATCCCGGAACCCACAGGTAGCAACTCAACTCCATTATCTGACCCCTGCACTGCTAAGTATGAATGGAGATGGTGGAATGTAAAGGATAATCTCTATTTCATTTGTGCAGCAGGGAAAACAGGTCAGGGAAGACAGAAGCAGTAACACTGGCTGACCAGCAACCTCTCTGCCCTTGCACAAGAGGAGAAATTGCTCTATTCCTGGAAAGATATGGGGGGAGTAGTGAAAGAGAGGCCACCATGAGCTGACCCGGGTCAGCAGCACAGCCAAGCAACAACAGAAGTCAATGCCATGTTGTGAACACGCAGAAAGTGACAGTATGGTCATCTACTGCCTCCTTCTAGAAGTAAAAAACCTGAACAGATTTATGTTTCCGTCAGAAATGAAATTAGGTCTTGAGCTCATTTCTGCTGTTTTCATTGTCGCATTGCTTATAGATCACAGACATGATAAGGATAGAGGCTTGGTCAATGAAAGAATTTCCATCCCTGGAGCTTTTGATAGCCTGCAGGCAAACAAAATGGGGTAAGGAAAAGAATTCATATTGAGAGAGGACACTCTTTGAACAAGGAACACACCAGAGGGATGAGAAGGGCTCGTCCGCCCCGTTCCCCAGCTCAGCGCTCCACCCGCTGGACGCTCACCCACTGAGGTCTGAATTCTGACTCCAAACGTGCTCATACTTCAAACTCTGTGTTTGTTCAGCAAATCCAAGCTTGCAGGCTAGTCTCATCTTCAGTTTAATTTTTACCACAGACCTAACAAGCATTTCACAGGAAAAAGCACACTGGAAACCATAAAAATGTGTGTCCTTGTTCTCAGAATTTTCGCTCAGTTTTCCACCCCAGGCAAAGAAAATCATTTGGCTTTCCAACGAATTCTGCTGCAAGTCAAGTGTTATTAAGGGCTTCTGCATATTGTTTATCACCGGAATCTACCTCGATGTCTTCCCGAGCACTCCTATGAATGTTTGTTTATTAAAAGGTACAAGTGTTACTACAGCCCTATAAGCATCGCAGTGACAAGCTCTCTCTTCACAGCTACAGAATAAATAATAGGAGACCAGAGGAGACCACAGACATTACCTTGCTTGACAGGAGACCACAGCTCCTACGCCATGCAATTAGGGATGCAGTCTTGACGCTGTAGAGCAAAACAAAGCCAGAACCACAGCGCCCGTGGGGCTAGAGAGCAGCAAGTTATGTTAAGGTACTGGTAGTAGGTACTATTCTCCAGTGCCTTGCCCCTACGCGGGCATTTTCACCATGCAAAACGAGAACACACGGCAGCCAACGCTCCCAAGCGCTGCTCTGCAGCTGGCACTTGCTAGGGTTTGAAATCTCGCTATGAAAACCTCCTTAAGCAAACAGAAATCCTGCACACAGGGGAAAGGAACGCACACGTGAATCCCTGAGGAGCTCTGTAGCCTTGGCAAACCACGACAGCACCACAAACGTCGGGTTTCTATATTTCTTTTTACCAACTGATTTCAAAGCACTTACGCTCAGACCAGTATCATCATCCCCATTTCCTATCTGGTGATGAAGCAGCGAAGGGAGGGATGAAGACTATTCTGAAAGCGATGGCAAACATGGGACCTGCGAGTCTGGCTAGTGCTGCAGCCCAGAGTCTATAACCAAAGACATCACCAGTGACAACTTCGGGACTTGTAAATAATAAGCATTCTTAAATATTTATAAAAGTACTTCCTCCTTCAGAATCCAGATATTAGGCTTGCCTTAACCCCTCCCAGCAAAGCACATTCCCACCCAGGCTTTTCCTGAAAGGTATAAAAGGCTGCAGTGCTAACGTGGTGCAGTGTCCATTCCCTTTCCTCGCAGGATTCATTCCCTGTGATCCTTTCCTAATGAGCTTGTAATGTATTAAAGACACAATCCAACCCTCCATAAAAAAAGAGAGGAAGTTTCTCATAAAGCAAGAGCACATTATTTCACAAGCAAAAAAAGAGAGTGCTGCAATTTAATCTCCAAAAATTAGCATAACTTTCCTATTATTCTAGAGACTGCTTGATTAAATTAGCCTGTATCACTTTAAAAAGAATGAGATAGGAATTCTAAAGAAAAAGAACTTAAAATTGAAATTCAAAGAACAAAAACCTAACAGGGATGCATAAAACTGAAAAAACACAATATTGCCCATAACAACAAACATAGAATCATACAATGGTTTGAGGTGGAAGGGTTCCTCAAAGATCATCCAGTTCCAACCCCCTGCCATGGCAGGGACACCTCCCACTAGACCAGGTTGCTCAAGGCCACGTCCAACCTGGCCTTGAACACCTCCAGGGATGGAGCATCCACAGCCCCCCTTGGGCAACCTGGGCCAGGCTCTCACCACGCTCAGAGTGAAGTTCTTCCTAATTTTCAATCTAAATCTCCCTTCTTCCTATTTGAACCCATTACCCCTCATCCTATCACTACAAGCCCTTGTAAAAAAGTCCTTCTCCAGCTTTCTTGTAGTCCCCTTCAGATACTGAAAGGCCACTATGAGGTCTCCCTGGAGTCTCCTCCAGGCTGAACAACCCCAGCTCTCTCAGCCTGTCATCACACAATCCCATACCATCATGTAATCCCGTAACACAAGACGCCATGTCAGCGCATGCGGCCAGGAGAAGAAGTCCTCAGGCCTGTGCTCTCACCATGGGGGTTGCTTTCATCTGGTGGTACCGGGGAGTCTTCTCAACAGAGAAGTTGTCAGTGTCCTGACAACTTGCAGACTGACTGGAATATTCCTGCGTGTTTTCTCCCACTGAGTTGCCTTGTTGATTGCACTGGATGACTTAGAAGATTGGTCACTCATGTCCCGCACTTGATGGGCAGCTGAAACACAGGGAGGTGTCCTGGACTTTCAAACTGCAGTACTTCAAAGTATGAGCTCAACCCACCGGTCTACTCTTCCTCACGACAAGGCTAACACTTGAAAACTGCATGATTGGTACTGCAAGATAATAAAGGTAGAACCCAAAGCTGGTCAAGTAAGAGTTTTCGTTAGTACTTTGATGTAAAAGAGGCCTATTTTGAGTGCCATACTGCTGCTCCTTACATGAGTTAAAGTACAAGAATTAAGAATAATAATCTAATTGTCCTACGTTTATACGTAAATATACTGCACCGTTTACATGCTTGAGATATTAATGAAAGGTTTGTGTCCACACAACAGCACTGGTACCATGGGTGACGCAGCTCACGTCGCAAAGAGAGGATATCTTTCGGACCAGAAACCACAGATGACACCAGGGTAACATCAGGCTAGTAATTCCCTTCGGAAGAAGGAGCCCAGGAGCTCAGGCTTGGCTCTGTCTCATTAAGCCCACGCTATACATTGAAAATCCAACCAGAGAACGGCTGATCTTGATGGGCAGCAGGAGAGGGCAGCAATATTTTCTTCACTTTATACCACAGCATCGTTTTCCCTGCCTGGCAATAATCCTGATCGCCTTCCTCAGCCCTGGCAAAGTTCACAGCCCCCTGATCGAAACACTGATCCCTAATGTTAGTTTTGGAAATGGAGGGAAAAGATTTCATTGAAACCATATTCCAATTAAGAACTGTGGTTATCCGAACATAAAAGATCCAGTAATTTTTGCTGATGCGATCATTACTGCAAAGACTTAATTGGCCAGAACTGTCAATGGCAATTAAATGCTTACAGTCGGGGCTCTCGGAGCCTCGGTGACTTACTGCGTGGTTTTTAAAGCATCCCATTTGTTCAGCCACACTGGATGACTGCGACAGTGCCTGGAAACCTTCATTTTATTCTCTGGTAACTGTTAAAATACCCAACAAGCAAATCTTGCATAATTGGTAGCTTTATAGGTTGCAATCAATTGTCTTAGCTTGGTATAGAGAAATTATGCTTTTTGTGGGTTGGTTTCTTTTCACGTCTCGCTATGGGAGGTTATTCTGATGGGAGACTGTAATTAGAACCGCAGTGAACCACTGGAGATTGGAAAGGTTGAAAACATTATCCTTCTGGGATGCTTCGTTTGAGAGCTTTTTGGCTGCTGGCCAAACATAAGCTTCGAGTTCAGCTGGGTGACTTAACCTCAGAAGTTTTACGAAAAGGAACTACCAACCTAAAGCCTGAAGAGTCGGAAGGCTGGGACAGATGACTCCATAAACAGCTCAGAAGGCTGGTGTAAGAAGTTGTCTCAAGGACCTTTCCTGGCTTCACGAGGTCAAAATTGGTTTGGGAAACAACACAGGACATGCATCACTTCCATACTGTTTAGTATCTCTAACATAAGTGCCATGATGACCAAACATGGGTCGTGCTCCAGCATGAGATGTCCCCCAAACTCAATCACTTGATAAGGACATCACACATCGAGGTTGAAAAACCAGGGGCAGATGCAGCAGGCGTGACGGCAGAGCTCATCTCCGCCCCGAGCCCACAGAAGCCACTATCTACTCTCAGTTGCTCCTACAGCTTCATTGATTTCCAGTGAATTAGAGACACGTTACTGAGAATCTGGCCTTAAACATATAGATGTGTGGACTTGTAACGGAAACACAGCTGCCTTTACAAGAAAATACTTGGCTGGCATATCCTGTACCTTATGAATGCTTCTTAGGAGAACACAACCTCTGTTTGCACGGCTGGAGGTCAACAACAGGCTAACAAGAAGCACCTTGGCACCTTGTGCTCTGCTACAACTGGACACATTTGAGCCGTGCTGTTAAAACATCTGCTAAAAAAACGATGGTACATCTTCAGGCAGAGGTACGTGTGACCCGAGAGCCGGCTCTAAGAGCTCCTGTGTTCAAAACTCCTGCGGTGAGGATGGATCCAAACCCAAGGCTCAGGGTCCCTCGCCTACTGAGTAAACAGAATAAAATTCTCCTCTTCATTTGCAGTGTAGAGAAATACACGTAACCTGAGCCAAAACTAAGGGACCTGACCTGAATTTGCGAGTGGTTTCTTCGTGACCCATTTTGAATTTTTCAGAAAATATTTTATATAACCACAAAACCCTCTACCCTGTACCTGCCCCACAACCATCCGAGCGTGCTGCTCTGCACCCGCGCCTTGCTCCGTGTCCAGCCCACCGCTCCAAGGAGTCTGAACCACACAGCCTCTGCTTAGAACCTTCAAGGCGTTGAGGAATAATAGTAAACCACATCCAGCTGCCTTAATTAAAACCAATTCCATTGTATTCTTTGCAAGCTAAGTCCCGTTTCCACCGAGGGAAACAGGAAAGATTACAGACAACCCACTTCATGGTACTTAGAGCCTAAGAAACAGCGGAGCTGGCACGGAGGGCAATGGCAGGTCCTCCTGAGCTGCTGGTTCTCACACCCTGCGCTGCTGCTGGTGTAGCTCAGAAGCACCTTCTCACAAGCACTTGGGTCTCTGATGTATAATTCTGCAGAAGGTAAGAGGATGCGGCCGGAAAGCAAGATCAGCGTAGGAACAGATGAGCTCATGCCGTGGAGCACGACGCTGCAGCGTGTAAAACTAGTGCTCGGAGAGGCACACGGTGCTTCTAACCACTAGAAACGAGCAGACAAGGCAAGCCCTGCGCAGGGCAGCTCCATGCTCGCGGTTTCACACCTGCTGAGGCTGCAGCCGCAGCTTTTCTCAAGTGATAAATGGATAAAAGTGAGAGATTGGGTCCCTTTCAGAGAGAAGAAAGAAAATGAGACGTCTTTAGAAGATGTGTGAGTTTGGGCGAGCAAAGAAATGGACGTATCCTAGGTAAACCGTCATTTCTGGAATCACTCAACAGAGAAGTTGTACAGGCCTTGGCAGGAATCCGCCTTTCCTGCTCCAATCCCAAGTAAAGCAAACGCATTGTTTGCAAATTCCAACATCCAAACCTCCTCTGCCTCATGGGTTTCTACAGAGATCCCAATTTGAAGTTTGAAGGAGGCCAGAACACGACCCACGGGAGTAAACGCAACGTATGCAAACCCGCAGGACAGACCCCAGAGCGAACAGAACGCATCTCTGTAGGACCTGGAGATTGTCCGAGGAAAACTGATCAAAGAGCTAACGCTGAACCTCCCACTCAGTAAGCGAACCAAGCGTGGAAAGGAGAGGAGATGTGGTTCAGCTTGTGAAGTGATTTTCTAGAGGTCAGACAGAAATTCATCAGGCCTACAAGGGGGAAAACATTCATCCAGTAATTAATGAAAACAGGGGCTGTGCAAACACTACACTAGTATTTGGAGGACTTTCAGATACACGGGTGTATAAACTCTGCTTTCTGCTCTTGAAAATCTTGCCCAGAATCATAGCAATGAGGTCAAAGGGACCATGCCAAAAATCAAAACACTATTGCACTAGACAAGGATGTAAGAAATATTTAACTATGTGGAAAAGCTTGGAACAGAAAAGAGAAAATTAAATGGAAATATTAGTAGAAGATAGAGAAGACAGCCCGTTGCTCAGTTTAAGTCATCTGGAAGAGAATTCAGCCAAACAATCCCCTGCCCAAATCAGTAAAAGCTCGATGCACTAATCTTGCATTTTCAACCACCAAGCTGGCAACGGGAGTTTATTCCTCAAGTAAGAAAAACTTCTTGAAAGATCAGATGTTAAAAAGCATCAAGCCGAAGACATTCACATTGCCTTACCAACTGTTTTTGCCCAAATGTTCCATTTTCCTACTATGACAGCAGATAATAGCGCTGAAATGCTCACTGAATTTGTAAACCAGGTGACTATAATGTGGCATAAACATGTTCATTATGCAAATCTGATTGCTTAAATCTTCAGATGTAGCTCATTTATTTGTATGAGACAGAAGATACTCAGTTCTTTGCCTTTCCTCAGCTAATTCACCAACAGATCTTTCTAGATAATTGTTCATATTCCACCGAAAGCGATTCCCATTCCAGTAAAAGCAAAGGAAAGCACCGTACCCTGCTGAAGAGTTCTGATAAAAGAAAATAAAAAACTTACCTGGGGTTTCAGCTGGAATTTTGCTTCCTAACTCAGTGGGATGGATTGTGATGATGAGAAAAATACAAATGCTTCATCTATGAAATATTCAGAGACCTTTTAACGTAATTCTTTGAAGACAACTGATGTGTAGAAGGAAACTCAACTGCTCTCGGAAACTGAAGGGTAGATACTAAATAATTGCAGGTCTGAAGAATGAGAAAACAGGAGGACTGGGAAGGGTAACTTAGAAAATATCTCTCTAGAGGCATGAAGCAGGTGGATGCTTAGTCCATAACAACAAAGACCATTCACCCTCTTCCGTCTGTGGAGGAGCTGGCTTCCCTTCCCTAAAATGAACACTTTCCCATTTCCCCCAAAATCAGAACGTCCCTATTGAAGCCACTAGTGCCATTTCCACGCGAGTTTTCAAAAGGCGATCACAGAATGCTTTGGGTGGGAAAGGAACTGTCAAGCTCATCTCATCCAACCCCCCTGCAGGGAGCAGGGACATCTGCAACCAGAGCAGGTTGCTCAGAGCCCCGGCCAACCTCACCTGCAATGGTGCCAGGGATGGGGCAGCCACCACCTCTCTGGGCAACCTGTGCCAGGCTCTCACCACCCTCAGCACCAACAATTTCTTCCTTCTCTCCAGTCTAACTCTCTCTCTTCTAGTTCCAAACCATCCCCCCTTGTCCTGTCCCAACAGACCCTGCTCAAAAGTCCATCCCCAGCTTTCTGACAGGCCCCTTGAAGTCCTGAAAGGCCCCAAGAAGGTCTCCCCGGAGCCTATGCACGTCCCGAACAAAACCTGGATGCTTCTGTGAACATTTCCAAGAGATGGCTGCACACACAAGGCCTCTCCTCTCCACTCTTTCAAGGCAACAGGATCCTGTTCTTGCTGTTCTGCTGCCTAGTGGAAATGGAAGTATTTGTGACGCATCTTCTACAGGCCATAAATATAGTGTTGTTCTTCCCTCTGTGCTACGCGTAGGTGCTGACTCTGTGAAATCATTGTAGCTGGCTGTGAATGAAGCATGAAATGAAAAACCCTTGTCCATTCCGCAGAGAGAATACAGGCAGTGCAATATCATTTATTACACTGTGATAAAGACTGCGTGCTAGACAAACAAAGCAGCTGCTAGGACTTGGAAATTCTCTCCCGCTTTCCATTTTTGCTCACTAAATTATCCCTTCTTCCTTAACTAGTTCAAAGAATCTCTCCTCGTAAACACAATGGGGCCTGATTCACGTAAATCCATTTTAACTGACTCGTTTAATGTTAGAGTGACAGTGCAGAAATAAATTCAATCAGGAAAACGCTGGGATGCAACATTCAGAGCATGGACACAAACATCACCTTCGGTTAAAACACACTAAAGTGCTGTTTGAAGCTTTCCTTTGGCTATTTTTGTCCCACACGTCCTGCTAAGATGATGTTTCATCTCACCTGTGTGGGAAAAGTGTAACTCTGGACGTCTCTCAGATTCGCTGCGACAGACGGATCGCTCCCCGTGAACCGGTGGCTCTCCAAGGGTGCAAAAAGGCAGGTTCGGGGCCTGCTTCTCACCCAATACAAAAGGGATCCAACATACACCAAGGAACTAAATGGCAAAGTATTCCAAAGTTGGTAAGAAACGTGACACACACATTTTGTAGGGTTTGCAAGTGTTTCTCAGGAGCTCGGGCTAGGTCATATCCTTCCATAAGGACAAGTTGGGGACCCACCGCTGGCTTTAAGCCAGCTGGCTCAGGCAGGGATCTCACAGCCAGGGATCCATCCAACCATCCTGCGCTAAAGCTTCAGCACAGACTGGAAACCCGCCTCTCCCAGCCCAACTCCAGGTCCTAGTTGGAAACGCTGGGATGAAATTCAGCCTGTTCAACAAGCAAGAAAACACACTGCACCCACTGCTGAAGAAAAAGAAGCTTTTTGCCCGAGCCCTAAAAGATTACAATCTATGCTAGACGTTATTCTGAGTGAAGATAACATGTGACAGCAGGAAAAAAGATCTGCATCAATTATCATGGGCAAACGTAAATGAAAGATATACTTGTGCTGAAGTTTGGGAGATAAACTTGCTCCACTGCGCAGTTCAAAGAGGCAGCTTGGGTGTTTCAGAGTGGAGTCCCTGGCTGGAACTCAATTTTAAAAGCAAAACTAAGTAGTACTGGGCTCTTCTTCCTTTACATCACACGCATGCAACCGTGCGACATACCCAGAACTCTTTAAATCCTATCTCAGCATTTGTGGCCTCTTAAAAATAACATGCCATTGCAACAGCCTTTCTTTTTTTATACCACCACTCTTGAAAATGTCCTTGCTGGGGATTAGAAATGAGAGTGCATCAGTGCTGATATTAAAAGGTCAGCTCACAAGCACAGAAGAGGCTACAAGAATATCAGTACGAAGGGGAATCCAGTGATGGCAGCAGTGGAGAAAAATAGGATTATTCTGTCACCCACAAGGATTACTCCTGGCTCCAGGAGGATGTGGAGCATCATTATCAATTAATAATTATACTAAAGGTACACTAAGCAGAGACGGAAGTGGCCTGCATCCCACCTTCCTATCCTTTTGGAGGCAGCAAAAGAAGCTAAAAACCCCCCTAGCCAGAAGAACTCTTCAAGTTTAAACTTGGGGAGAAAGATCTGGACATCACAATGTATCTAAATGTACCCGCTTCAAAACACCCATCTCGGCTCCTACCCCCGTTTCCCCATCGATTTGCTCTTGCTTGTCAGCTTGTAGCACCAGGGCCAGAACCGCAGCAACCAGATGTGTACTTAGAGGACTACAAGAACGGCGTGTCAGGCCATGTCAAAATCCAGGCTGAAAAACAGGGCAGCATTTCTATTTTTGTGATGAGATAATCCTACCCGGAGCTCTGCTCTGTGTGAGGAGGCACGTGTCAGACGGTGTCCTCTCAGCGTTAGGTGCCGAGACTGGCCGTGCGCCGGCTCTGTGGAGCGATGCTGACCACGGGCTGGGTGTGCCACAGGATTCGTAAAACAGGAAGGGAAGCACGGCTTGCTGCTGCTGTCGGTTCTACCCACGAGACTGAGAAAACCAGATCCTCGCTAAAAATCTCCTTGTCCACATTTTATTTATCAGTTGTTTATCTGGGACATGGTCTAGGGGTCAGGGAGATGTCGGGATGAAGGCTGGATGTGACGATCCTAGAGGTCTTTTCCAACCTAAATGGTTCTATGATTCTACTCTACAAATACTCTGGCTGCAGTTAAGTCAGAGGTGTGAGTGCAGCCAAGGCAAGGACAGCGACACGGCCGTCACCACATTCCCAGCCCTCGCTCAATCAGTTTACCAAGGGTCAGAGAAGAACGTCCCATCCTGCCCCAAACAGGGATACATCACTCACTGCTCACAGGTTACCCACATTCAGGTGCTCCAGCACTTGATTTAAACCTCAGCATTTTTAAATAGCATTTTAGTCAGCAGAAGCACCTGAATTTATCAGGTGGCCTCAGGACATCTGAAAGCAGAGAAAGGCAGCGTTGTGCTGTGTTCTGCACACAGCTGCTTACAAGACAGTCCCTGCCCTAAAAACTCACGATGCAAATATGAGAGGTAAAGAGACTAAAGCAGGACGGTGCCTGGGTCAGAAGGAGAAGCAGCAGCAGGAATATGGCTGCAGAAGTGCCACCGCTGCTCACTCCTTCCTTTCTGCTGTTCTTCACCGATTTACCTCATGAAATTTTAACAGGAAAGAAGAGCTTCCTTGGAAGTCTCAGGCTCTGCCAGGGGTCTCGTTAGGTCCTCCAGGAGTTGTCATTTTGGACACGTGTTTATGAATTTATATGAACATTTACGAGCTTCTGTGTTTATGTGAACCCCGGTCTTTCCTCCATCCCCTTCTGGCAGGTGTTTTTTCCCAGTAGCCGGGGATGTGGACAGCCTGGAAAAGGTCCAGAGAAGGGCCACAAGGATGATGAGGGGACTGGACGACCTGCCGTATGAAGAAAGGCTGAGTAAACTGGGTTTGTTCAGCCCTGAGAAGAGAAGGCTCAGAGGAGACCTTATAACCACGTACCAGTACATGAACGGGGTCTCCCAAGAAGATGCAGACTCTCTTTTTACAAGGAGTCACATGGAAAAAATAAGGGGTACTGGGTACAAGTTATTCATGGGGAGATTCCGATTGGACTCCAGAAGACAATTTTTCACCATGAGAACAATTAGACATTGGAATACTCTCCCAAGGGACACTGGAATACTCTCCCAAGGGACGTGGTGGATTCCCCTATTTTGGAGAGTTTTAAAATTCAGCTTGACAGGGTGCTGGGCCATCTCATTTAAACTGTATTTTTAGCTTCAAAGGTTGGACGGGATGATCCTTGAGGTCCCTTCCCACGTGGTATTCTGTGATTCTATGAATTCAAGCATCAAGCACTTACACACTCACTCACTCGTCTCCTCAACCTGCTAATATTTGGAATACTTGGTATTCCAAGTAAGATCCTGATCCTGCCATCCTCAGACAAGCAGAGATCTCCAGGGAGCAACTGCAGGATCAAAACCATAACGTGATACATGCCTCGTGGTCTTTATTTATTATTAACTTCTCAGCAGAAGGGCTGGAATTTGGACTGACAATAACAAGCCGAACTCTCTCTTTCATCCCGGAATTTACTACCTTATGTTTTAAAATGCTTGCTATTACCAGAATATGCAGCACTGCAGCCATGCAGAAATGATAGAGAATTGTGCTTCGTCTAGTTAGAATTCTGCACAGCCTGCATTCGGTGATAAAAATTAAGCTAACTCATATGCATAAATGAGTTTAAAAAAATCCACTGCATCCTTGGTATTTTAATTCCCTGCAGGATTCCGTGGGAGGTTGTGATTTTTCATCCAAGTAACTACTATATCTCTATGATAAAACAAAGATTGCGTGACATTTTTAAATAGAATTAATATATATATAGTGGGCAGAGGGTCACGAGCGAGTCTACGCTTGGTTCTTAGAAGAAATTTATTATCTTGGCACAAGTGAGTGGAACAAAACCAAGGACTTAATGGTCAGATTTTGAAATGTTATTATTGCTGTCACTGAAAGCATCATTAACTTTAGAATATTTGCATAACTAAGTTGAAAAAATGTTACATGTAGAAAAAAAAAATCAGTATCTACTTTTTATTTTTATCCCTGCTCCCCAATTACTATTTGTGTGCTTATCTAGACACAAATCCCCCAGAGATTTCACCAGGATATATGGAGATTATTTGATAACCTAGCTTCATGGCGTTTAATTCCCAGAAGCCAAAATGATTCTCCAGCAATAATAATGTAATGAGAAACTTTTCATCTGCACAAATCATCGCCTTGCTTTTTTGTTCATTGTGCGAGAATCACAACGAACATAATTCCAGGATGGCAAAATCCCGGCGCGGGAGGGAGCTGCCTGTTCTTCTCTCTCACACCCACATCTTTTTAAGGTGAATTTATCTGGTAAAGGAAAACAGTTCGTGGACCATGAAAGGAGAAGTTTAAAAGGCAAAGAATAAATCGATGCTGAGCAGAGGATAATTAAGACTTGTCACGTGCACGTCAGTGGGTTTCGGGCCAGCACTAAGTACAACACGTGGTGCCTAGAGCGGGGACTTCCCGTGATAGCCCCGGGCTTGGAGAACCACCCTCTGCTCCACCACCAACCTTCCGCACCAGCTGGGCAAGGAGAAAAGGTTCTCCATTTCCTAGCAGCAAAGAGACAACAGCAGTTCCAGCCCTCCTGGGGGGACAGGCAGGATGGGTGTTTACACCCCAGAACTGTTCTGTTCAGTGGTGACTGAGCACAGAACAGGCAGGTGAAGCACTGCTCTCAGGGGGACCACATCTCCCAGCACATGTAGACTGCATCTAGCTCCGCTGACCTCAGAAATACATCAGTGTGTGCCACGGGAGGATAATATAGACCATGAACCTTCAGAAAGTTTCTTACCACTTCTTCAATAACACCTCTTTTTGTCCCAGCAGGCTTGCTGGTCCTGCATTCCACGTAAATCAGCACCTCTGGCAATGATTTTATCCTTGCCAGGTTCTATATTCTGTATAGAGATGTCAAGCGCTGTTTTAACTCAACTTGGAAGCAGCTTCAAGTGCCTGTTGTCAGCAAAAGCTGAGACCAAAAAAACTTCAAAACAAATCAAAACAAGAAAAGAGACAGAGAGCTCCATTCAAGTTAATCCTACTGTCGTTTCTATTAATATTTCTTATCCAAATCTAGAAAAATCAGCAAAGGGAAACCTCATCTCTAGCCATCTCCTATCCCAGTCAGCAGCAGAAAATTCACAGAGATGTGGTCAGTGCTGTTCAGGAATTTGGAAATCTCTTCCATGCAAGTTTATAACTCAGACAGCCATATTCAAACCATAATTTTGTTGAAAATTACAATAGTGACAATTCTTGCAATACACTGGGGAAGAAAACTACAGAAAATCATCACCTGCTCTTGCTAGGTGCAATTTCAAATGCCAGACTTCCTTCTCAAAACAGAAAAACCCAGGCGCTTTCCCTCCTCTTTGCTTTTTTACCAGTTAGAAGCCGTAAATATATTTCTCCTTTTTTGTGCTGCCCGGGAGGGAAGCTCAGCCCAGGAGCTGCTGCTTTCAGGTCTTTGGGAAAGCCTCGTCAGAGGAAGGAACCCAAATATATCTTCATCTAGGGGCGTACGTTTAAAAAGCATTAATTCATAGAGCACTGGAAGGGGCTGCCCAGAGAGGTGGTGGAGGCCCCATCCCTGGAGACATTCAAGGTCAGGCTCAATGAGGCTCTGAGTAACCTGCCCTAGGTAGATGTCCCTACTTGTGTAGGGAGGTTGGACTGGATGACCTCTGGAGGTCCCTTCCAGCCTGAAACATTCTATGATTAATTGTCTAAGACTCTAAGATCTTGAAATGAGTCAGGGAAAGGAGCTTTGTGTGCTGTCTCCTTCATTTTCCAGAAAACTATTAGGCAGGAGATACCTCACTTCGGACAACAAGTTGGAGAAGCTGAGCTATAGCTGTACATCAGTAACAACCAAGACCAGCTTCGTCTCCTCGTGCCACAGCATCCATCCCAAGATGGAAAGCAGTGACACCAAAAGCTTCAGCTCAAACAGAGACCGTGTTCACTGTTTCCAACACAGATCTGCGCATACTGAAGAAGTCACGTGCCTTAAGCAGCAGCACAGTCAAAACAGGTGAAAACACGGCTAGACGGTGGCTGAGAGAGGACTGGGGAAAAGCAGAGTGTCCTCACGCCATCCAGCAGACACCCAAGTCCAGCACAGAGTCCTACACACTTATTTTCGCTCTCTAATCTGGGACGTGCTCATCTGCAAAGCCAGGGCAGGGGATCTGGACCTGCCTCCTCCACACCCGTTCATTTTCCACGCCGGAACAGCTGATCCTGAAACACGTCAGCCGTTGGGAGCTGCCAGCTCGCTGACCCAGTTTGGGAGGATGGACATGCGCACAGCCCCGTTCCTCAAGTTCAGCACTTGCTATTTAATACCCGAGCTAAAGCCTCTGCCACAAAGTGAACGCTACGTATAGAGACGCACCTACCGATCATCGTCTCTTCCTCTCTTTTTGGCTATTAAGAACATAATTCCACAGCTAGCACTGTGCTTCTCGCAGCGCCAAAGGAGGTTTTTCTATGGGATTCTACATTCTTGCACTAAAAATATCTCTGCGAGAGATAATCAGCTCTAGCCTGTAAAAAATCCTGCAATCCTCTAACTAAAGGACAGCAAATTATTGGGAGAAACATATCCGCGTTGCCAGCCAAAGAGTTAAAATCTGTGTTTGGGCTGCTCCATATGCATCACATGCCCTCTCTGAATAGGATTATGCTCAAATTCCCCGCACCGGTAATTATTATATGTAAATACCCAAAGTCGATTTGCCAACTGCATGGTTGTATTTGACATCTGCATATTTCTTCCATGCACCGTAACTCTGCATGCAGACAGCTGCCTGCTTGTATAAATCTGCCTTTGCCCCGGCTGAGTCTCCTGAGTTGTGGTGCAAGCAGGTCAGGTTCTGTGTCAAAAGCGTGGAATTAATGAGACCGACCAGGGCGGGTATTTCTGGACGACCAGGTAGAGGCTGCGGCCGGAAAAGGAGATTTTTGTTCGTGGAGACGATCACCAGTAAAACCCTAATGGTTGAGGCAGCAAGGCCGCTGCTACTGCAATTAAAGCAAAATGTTTTTTTTTAAGAAGAAAGAACGGATGCATTTAAAATTGATCTCCAACATTCGATTCCTGTCCGAGCTCTCGGTGTGTCTGAGAAGCCTGAGCTCTTCTGCCGTTACGAACGGGATCCGCAGGGCACAGGGGAGGGGCATGCAACCGGCACATCTCTTCCAACGGCAAGAACACGGAATCACACAATCACTTGGATCTGGAAAAGGCCTTTAAGATCATGGACGTTAAACGGGTCCATTAAACGGGGAACTCTGAACTGTTTCAGAAATGAAAGCCAGTCACTGTTCCATTTTGCCTTGAAAAATGGAAATTGCTGCTTCACTCCGTAGTTTTTTTTTTATTTATAAAGGAAGAATTGAAAATAGAAAAATATTTTCACAAAACTCACTCAACATTTCTGATTTTTCTTCTTAGATTTTGCTAAGAAATCACTTCACACAGAGTTTTGGCACTCGGCTCCAGAGTGAGATGCTTACTTTATTACACATCTTTCAACGAATGCTATAAAACTTCACAAGCCTTCAAGGATCTACTCTAAATTTTGGAGACGTGGGGAAAGGAAAGCAAAAGCCTTCCCGGCAGAACGCTGCTCGCTTGTGCTGAAGTACTGACTGCAAGGATTGCCAGGGAAAAACTGTATTACTCAGAGCTGCTGAACAAGAGGATTATGGTAGAAAATAAAATGAATCAAGGACTCTTACTGATCAAATGATTCATTGAAATGGAAGGCATTAGAAGATTACTTTCTGTTTCTGAAAATTATCGACGATAAACAAATATCTTAAAGAGCGATCTCAGAAGCCATCACGAAGGCGTCTACGGGTTTTTATGCATCGAGGCAAGAAAGCGAGCAATAAATAAAGAAAAAGAGGATAAAAAAGGGGGTGAAATATTACACCCTAGTCCTTGAAGGGATTTCAACCCACAGGATACTCCTGCTGCCATGAATAAAGGAGGTGACAAGGTCTAAGACAAGGTTTCAAAAGCAGGACGAAGAGAAAGTGCAAAAGAAAAGATTTATAAGTTTCATCCTAACAGCAAGTAGGATTCTGTTTGCCAAGGTTAGCTGACACAAGCACAAAAATGTAATAGCTATAAATTTGTCTCCAACAAGATCTATTGTCACTTTTGAGATGATGGCACCTGTTTTATCATCTCACTTTTAAAATATATACACAGAGCAAGACACGCTGTTAACCTATAAAACCATACCTGCTGGAAAGCAGCTCCATGGAGAAGGACCTGGGAGTGCTGGGGGACAACTGGTTGACCATGAGCCAGCAACATGCTCTTGTAGCCAAGAAGGCCAATGGTCACCTTGGGTGCATGAAGAAGAGTGTGGGCAGCAGGTCAAGGGAGGTTCTCCTCCCCCTCTGCTCTGCCCCACTGAGGCCACCTCTGGAGTGCTGTCTCCAGTGCTGGGCTCCCCAGGTCAAGAGAGACAAGGAGCTACTGCAGAGAGTCCAGTGGAGGCTCTGGAGATGCTGAGGGGCCTGGAGCATCTCTGTGCCCAGGAAAGGCTGAGAGCCCTGGGGCTGCTGAGCTGCACAAGAGAAGCCTCACAGGGGATCTGAGCAATGCTGAGCAAGAGCTCAAGGGCACATGGGGAGCAAGAGGATGGGGCCAGACTCTTGCAGTGGTGCCCGGGGACAGGACAAGGGGCAACGGGCACCAAGTGGAACCCAGGAGGTTCCATGGGAGCAGGAGGAGAAATTTGTTTGGTGTGAGGGTGTCGGAGCCTGGCGCAGGCTGCCCAGAGAGGTTGTGGAGTCTCCTTCTCTGGAGAGATTCCAAAGGTGCCTGGACACGATCCTGGGCCCCCTGCTCTGGGTGAGCTGCTGGAGCAGGGGGTTGGACAAGATGATCTCCAGCGGAACCTTCCAACCCTCACCATGCTGGGACTCTGTGATTCTGTAATAACTGGTTTTGAAATTTTAAGAGGATACACATACTTGGTATGCGTTACTTAAAACAGAAATAAAATGAGTCTGTGGTTAACAGTTTCCCCAAAGAAATGTCACTTTCTAGAAAGTGAACATGAAAGAATTCAGACCGTCCTATTCATGAAATAATCCCACATAAATCGGCATCAAAAAGACAACAAAAAAACCCCCCCAAACTAAACACAAACGCCTTCAGAACACACCAGTTCTACTGAAAGCACCAAGCTGAAACCACTACACAAACAGGGACCTTCCTACTGGAATCTCTTTTCTTGGGGCAAGATGTCGGATAAAAGAGGATGGTGACGGTACACAAATTTACATCAATTTCAATAATCATCGGAATTTATTTCTCTAAATAAACGAAAGCAAGCAGTAGCTTTAAAGAGCTGAAAGCTTCTTGTGGAGGTTGGTTCAGGCTGCATGAGTTGATTGCCTTAGTGTCTCCTACAACATATTAAAATTGAAAAGGTGAGGGTTTTTTCTATTACAAGTTGGCCAAAGGAATTCTCTGTGGGTGACCACATGTCAGACATTTTAAAACTCTGAAGAAGACACTGTGTTTTTTTCCTGGTTCTGAAAGTGGTCCTTGAAGGAATATTTTCTGATGTACGGTGCTGAAAAAGATCCTGAGTGTGAGGAGTTACTCTTATTTATCATAGTCTACCACAAGATTTCAAATAGAGAGCAAGATAATTCCATCACAAGGTTTGAAAAAGCTGCATTTGAAAGAAACTGACTCCCAGCTAAAGAAGGTGATATCCTAGATAAGCAATGAACTTGGATATTGCTTCAAGCATTTCCAAACTCAGCTTGTTCACAGCAAACGATCATCCTGAAACCACGGTGGAAAAGAAACCGTGTTAACAACTTGTTTCTCTGGTGTTGAAAAAGCAGATTAACCTCAGCTTCTGAATTCACACAAACTGGAGGACGGAGCTGAAATGAGTGGACACGTTATTACTGCAAGCGGTGACAATGATCAAGCTTGGAAAAAATGACAGCAGGTATTTCTTTGAAACATTCCTAACCAAACAGTGCTTTAAATAGAACTGTAAAGGCTGGTTTTTTAACATGTTGGGAACATAAATCCCAGCTCCTGGAGACTTGAATGGCACTCTGGGATTTCTACTATGAAAATTGCAGTATAGCGGGTATCTAAAAATAATTACACAAGTTTCATTAATGCATTTTCCTAACCTCCAAAAACCCCAACCACAGCTTTGGCTATAATCACTATTATTTTCTGCACAAGCAATGATTTCATAATCACCTGAAGCAGCACTAGATAGAGTCAGACATTTGAGGTGCTTTCCTTTTTACTTTGGGCGTGCAGCCCTTTGAAATAAACACTCTTTTGATCGGTGTTTTCTCTGCCACACAGGATTCTTCCCCATGGCACTGCATGTTCAGATACTGGAAAAACACAGGACTCAGCTGCTTTTCCCTCTTGAGCAGTTTGCACACCTCTTGTAAAGTGAGTCTAAAGTAAAGTTTTTGAAATCACAGAATCATTAAGGTTGGAGAAGACCACTAAGATCATCAAGTTCAATCATCGATCCAACGCTACCATGACACTAGGCCATGTCCTGAAGTCCCATGTCTACACGTTTTTTGAATCCCTCCAGGGATGGTAACCCCACCACTGCCCTGGGCAGCCCATTCTAGGGCTTGACCAGTCTTTCAGTAAAGACATTTTTTCTAATATCCAACTTAAACCTCTCCTGGTGCAACTTGAGACCGTTTTCTCTCGTCCTATCACTGTTATTTGGGAGAAGAGACCAATACCCACCTCTCCACAACCTCCTTTCAGGCAGTTGTGGAGAGCAACACGGTCTCCCCTCAGCCTTTTCTTCTCCAGACTAATATGACCTGTAAAAGTGTCTTTAAAGGGCAGTTGTGCAAGGACCTCAGCAACTCCCTGCTTTGTTAGAAGCATTGCTCAGGAGAGTCACGGCACAGCCACCTCTGCATCGCAATGATTCATTCTCCAAATCATCCCTCGCATAAACACTAGCTAAGTAAAGGAAGCAAAAATATATCCCAGTTGGAGAACTTGAGCCAAAACGTACGCTGAGCCCTTGGGCTGATATATATTACGCAAACCCTTGCAGGTATCATTACCCAAACGCATCCCTGGTGCAAACACTGCAGCTGGTGAGAGGCTCCGTACCCGCTGGCGTGCGCGTTGTGGGAAGAAGAGGCACTGCAGGAACAGGTTTCCTGCTATACTGCGCCTAAGAGACACGTCACAGGACAAATCTTTCTATGCCACTGAGTTTATGCTCCCTCTGCTTCAGCTGCAAACAATTTTCCCTGGATGGCCCTCTGCAGGATCCCTGCTGAGAACTCAGGTGCACTTCACATGAGCCACGGCAAACTAACAGGACCAGGAAGCCACCAGTTCTAAAAACTCCAGGAGCACTGGATGCCTTCAATCCCTCCTCTCCACCTCCTTCTCCGTGCCATCACTTTATCTCGAGACTCTAAGGAGATGTGGAGACGTGCTGGAGACTTGGTTGAGCAGCCACGTACAGAAAATGGAAATACAGCAAGAGAGAACCTCCAGGAGGTGTGAGCAGAGGGGACTCAGGCAAGAGCAGAAAGACTGTCCCAAGGGGCAGCTTCCCTAAAAACGGTGTTGTTTCCTTAGTAACATGCCTACTAAATACATTAATACAGAAATACGGGAGTAAATAAAGAATCATGTGGAAATAGAAACTGTAATGGAGGAGATTTTCTGTTCTGTTGAGACCATATTAGCTCATTTCATCGCCCAGACCCTAAAGAGCTGGACTTGACTTTGCACGAGCTCCGAAAACCATCCTTACACTGTATTCCTGAGACAGGTCCACAGCCTGTTTTACCGAGGGACACAGGTACATTACAAGCAGCTGAATTTTCAGAGCAGCTTTAATGTAGGCAATTTTACATGGAATTAGTAGAGGAAACGGCATGCATACCCAAATAATGGGACAGACCATGACTTTGAATTAAATCCTGATTAACGGGGAGCATAAATTGGAGCAAACACCAAGTTTGCTTGGGAGGCTGCCAACTATCTACCCTCTCAGGGCTTCCATAACACTCCTGCTCACCAAGGGCCATCAGGAAATCACAGCCCTTTCCAAGTTCTGCTTTGTTCCCCAGAAAGAAGGTTTAACCCCGAGTCTTTGGCATTTAGAAATTCCTTCTGTCTCCCCTCAGCTGCCCCTGCACAGGGCTGTTGTACTCTCAATACACGCCTCAGCTAGCTCAAGGATCAACATGGGACATTTTTTTAATATTCTTCTAAACAATGTTTAGGGAAGATGTAATCTTAGCTCTGAGCATGGATTCACTGCGCAGTCCAGGGCTCACTGCTTCAGTTCTCTGCCTCAGTTCCCCACCGGTGAAGTGATGACGATGATGACAGAACTTACCATTGCTTAAAGCTTAGTCCCAAGTATTATTGTCAGTATAAATCTGCAGCACGCGGGGAATTAAATGTACTGAGCACTTGATAGCAACAAGCCACAAGCTGTTTTATCGTCCTACAAAGCATTCAACAAATGAAGTATCTTCTCTGCTAAATCTGGGTAAAATTACAAATCTCAATTTTCCTCTAACTTTAGTTGTCTAAAAGAAGGAGGAATTTAATCCAGGTTACTTATTCACTGGGTTAAAGAACTGGTTAAGAAGGATAAAAAAAAAAAAAAAGAAATACAGAAATGGGCACTTCAGAGGCTGATTCATCCCACTCTAACACAGGTCAGATAAATCCCTTTTATACCTCAGCGTAAAAGGAGCCAGAAGAACGCTCCAAGAACAGGCCTTTAAACTTGCCTACCCAGCTCGTATTAACAGAAGCTAATTTCATCTGAACTGAAAATCCAGACAAGCTTTAATTGCGGATGAACCTCTCGGTTGTCAATTTTTTTAAGCCCTTCACGTCATTTTGAAGAATCGCTGTTCCCACAGAACAATTCCTGACCAGCTCTAATGATGGAGCACAAACTGCAGATTTGTTTTCTTTTTGGTGATGTTTTTTTCCACAACTGATTTCATTACACATACAACAAACTTCCAAGAACAAACAGGTTCTGTTGGAGGCAGCATCGCAAAACCACAGGGTGCCTCAAGCCTTTGCAAACACCAAGCAGCTCACAGAACCAGCCAGTATCTCACCTTTGATTCTCCATTCTGTTCTACGACTGAACCCCGTCAGTTGGCAGAACACTTTTACCCTCATGAATAATTTGAGGCATTTAAAACACCCCTCCAACAATCCATTCAGGAGCACTCTGTGGCTCTGCGGGCTGTCACACCCAACAGTGTAATCGCTATCCAGAAGAGCTGGCAGAGGCACCTGGTTTTAAACAGCTCATTTCAGTCAAAATTTAATGGTCATGCAGACAAAAGTAAAATTCAGTTACGTGCTTATACCTCAGTCCTGAAAAACAGACCTCTAACACCGCCACTACAAATTAATAACTGGCAAAATTGCTAAAAGGAAAGGAATTGGCTTCAAAGTATTTGCTAGAAAGCAAACAATGGAGTGATTTATTCATCAGTCATCTGAATGGTAATGGGATCAAAAGCTTCTGCCGTGTTTTGATTGTTCACAGGGCTTGGAAAAAGTTGCTTTTGCTTCCATTAATAACACTCTATTTGCTAGTCGCTGATTTGAGTTCAGCTCTGCTTGTACTTCCATCCTACTCGGGGGGGGGCACAGGTCTCTCAAATACAATTCTCCTGAGATCTGCCCTCTAACTTCCAGGGACTTTTCATCCTCTTCATGTTTCAAATTCGTTTCTAATGGGAGGCAAGTAAACAACTGCACATGGCAAAGGTCACCCAGGATGGCTACTGCTCGAGCGGATAATAGGAAGGGAAGCCCATTACACTACTGGTTATTTTTCCATTAGGTGCCACTGAACAAATAGTGCTCTCCTAAGTGGAGTCTTGGCTTCATTCTCCTTTGTAATTAGAGTAGTTCTGCAGTTCACCGCCCTATAAAACCTCTCCACTTACTCAAATACCTCTTACCCAGCCTATGAAGACTTTAAATACCAGGCCTGGTAATTCAGACCAGAATTCTTAGGGTTGGGAAGGGCACAACCTAGACGGGGCAGCACAGAAGCCTGTGTCACAGAGAACGGAGATGGCAAACTGAGCAGAGTTGTTCACTGCTGCTCACAGTACTGAAAATAAGAGGGATGTGATAAACTTTGGAGGTAGAAAAGTTAGAGCGTACAAATAGAATGCCAACGTTCAGAATGATTAAGCTGTGTAATGTTCATAGAATCATGGAATGTGAGGGGTTGGAAGGGACCTCTGGAGATCATCGAGTCCAACCCCCCTGCCAAGCAGGACCAGAGAATCTAGGGCAGGTCACACAGGAACGCATCCAGACGGGGCTGGAAAGTCTCCAGAGAAGGAGACTCCACAAGCTCTCTGGGGAGCCCGTTCCAGTGCTCTGGAACCCTCCTAGTCACCTCCTCATGTTGAGGTGGAACTTCCTGTGCTCTCGCTTGCATCCATTGCCCCTTGTCCTATCGCAGGGCACAAGTGAAAAGAGGTTGCCCCTTTCTTCTGGACACCCAGCCCTCATCTATTGATCCACATTCATTAGATCCCCTCTCAGTCTTCTCTTCTCCAGACTAACCAGCCCCAGGTCTCTCAACCTTTCCTCATCAGGCAGATATTCCAGTCCCTTAATCATCTTCGCAGCCTCCACTGGACTCTCTCCAGTAGATCTCTGTCCCTCTTGAACTGGGGAGCCCAGAACCGAACGCTGTACTCTGATTTCCCTCCATATTCAGTATCCAGAAAACATCTTCTCTACTGCAAGCAAAGGTATACAAACAAAACCAGCAATAAAACCATGCCCTAGCACTACAAAGCTTTGCAAATCCCAGCCAGGCAACGCAGTGGAGTCTTTTGGCCCAGGACAGGTAAATAAGTTCTAAAAAACTAGCACATAATTAAGGCAGAGAATACACAGAGAGAGAATTAATCAGAGAATACCCAGAAGTGACCCTTGTAAAAGACGACATCTGAACTGAAAGTGGCACAGTGACACGAAAATACTGCAAGGGCCTACAGACACAAATGGAAATCCTACAAAATTAGCAACCTCTTTAGCAGTTGTTGCTTTAGGACTTTTCTAAACCGTAGACAAGGCTTTAAAGTAAACGGTGTCATATGGAGATGCTTCCGACGTGCACGAGAAGCAACCACAGGAGAAGGTGGTCAGCTCTGGATCCAGGCAGCGCTTCACACGAGTAACCGACTGCGGCACACCTCGCTGCCACGCGAGAAGCCACGCTTTGTCCGAACACAGCAAGAGCTACTGGTGGCTCTGAAAGACACCAGAAGACCCCAAGACATGGGAACACAAATCGTAGTTGCCTCAAGCTGCCAGTCCATGAGCTGGAGAGGAAAACGGAGGAATAAAGTGAGAGAGGCCGAGGGCACAGCGGGAGGCTGGCAGGTGAAATACGAAGGTCAAGGCCCACAAGAGCTGCGTGTTGAGCCCGTCGCGGCCATAGCCAGTCTGGGGGTCCGGGATCAGGTGCTGGCAGGGAGTGATTTATTTGATCTGAGCCAAGTGTCTTGCCCCCTGAGGTCCAAACATAAATACAGCCAAGCTTCTTTCAGCCAGAAACCCAAAAGCAGTCATATAAATTGTGCCTCATTCTAGAAAGGTATTTTCGAGGGGAGGAATAAAAAAATAAATATTTCAAGACCTCTCTCAACTGCAGGTACATTTCCATGTTTTACTTCCATGACAAAATGCTGCCAGGCTCGTGCCCCAACTCCACCCCAAGCAAACCTCTTAATTTCATGTAGTTAATTCAACATTATTGTAACCTCACAGAGGAGAATTACCTTCCTCCCTGCCAGCTTCTGAGAACAATCTTCTCAAACAGGAAAAAAGAATTACTTTTTTTTTTTTTTAAGAGTGTTACAGAAACATTGAAGCCTAGATTCACCCAAAGCTTTCCAATGCTTGCAGTTGCTGTGTGCACTCTTGGCACACAACAGAATTACTCAAGACAACGGACAGACTGGAAGACAATGCCCCAGTACTTCGGAGCTGTGCTGTACTCCATCAGAAGTGAACAATAAAATCTGATTACTGATTCTGAACCACATCACCAGGTATCTGCTACCTACTTCTGACCAGCAGTGTTAAAGAGGCACATATGACTGATGCAGAGTATGGGGATTAATGAATACTGGAAAATATTCTTAATAGTGACGTGCAAGGCCCGAGAACCTCAGCAAACCAAAAATAGAAAGGATATTGAAATAGGAAGGAAAATCGGTTTTGCCAAGCATGCCTGTGATAATCTGTGCAAAGAGGAAAACGCAGTTTGGTACGCAGGTAAGACGCCAGGTTTTATTTCCTAGAAAAGGCCTCCTTCCAAGCACCATGACAGGACATTGTGTCTGGACTGATGCCCCTGAAGCAGCAGCTGATACTACTCGCAGTAAAAGCACACTGCCATTTTCCTCCAAGTGTCCCATCCTGCCCGATTTACTCAATTTGCCCCTAGAACCTCAGGAAATTGTTTTCTCGAGCGGAAACTCCAAAAGCTAAATCGACAGCATGTTAAATTAGCAACACGCAACTTTTTGGCCACCACCATTCCTGCCTTTTCCCTGCTTCCATAGTTCCACAGGCAACTTGCAGCTGCTGTTGTAGAAAAGCAACAGCTCTCAGGTAACTATCAGATGAAGGACCTCTTGCAAGCAGAGCTTCCTTGCAGGTGCTCTCTTGTCCTCCTCTGGACAACACGATACCACCCACTCAGCTCCACACCAAGTTCTCACTCGGTGACTTCTTACCAGATCAAAAGACTGAGTTTGATTTTTGGTCACGGGAAGAAAAAACCCCAAACACCAAAAACCCCCCAAACCATGCAGCCCAAAGCACAAACCTCGAGCCAGCCACTAACACAAACTGTGTGTAACTGAAGGAGGTGCTTGTGCCTCCCCAGCTGCAGGTCACAGAACTCTTCCTGCTACGAAAGACAGCTATGAATTAACTTCAAAAGAAGATAAAGATGATCTTTAAGGATGAATATGTGTAAAGCGCCTTGAGCTTTTCTGTCCTGTCAGCTTAGTCTTAACATTAGAGACTAAAGCAAATGGAATCTGTTGGGGTTTGTTTTTTTAAAATTAAAAAAAAAAAGAGATGAGGGCCAATCCATCTGCTGGTGTAAAGTGATGTTGCTTGAGCATCTTCAGAGCTCAGCCCCAAGGACCCGCTTCACGCTGTGGATGCTCTATACGCAGAGTTTACATATCTCTAAATCACTGACCCCAGCACGGTGCATTATGCAGGAAGCTGTTTTATAGTCCTGCTTTCCAGTCACTTTTTGCATGAAGACAATAGCTAACGAGCAGGCTCCCCAGCAGATAACAACCTCAAAGGCTGTCTCATGGATTTATTCTTTTTGGGTTTGTTTCGAATGAAAGCAAAAGACCTCACGCTAAGCAAACTGAGGTATTTTTAGAGCTTGATTCTCCCAACCATTTGTATCGGGATCAACCACTAGCAAATCCAGCAAATCCAACGTAATTTCCCATCCCTAAATTGCAGGCTTGTAGAGAGCACAATAAACAGCTGACGTACCTGCCATACAAACCGGTGAGTTAACATTATTCTGAGTATGTCTTTTAAGACAATTACCCACCTTTTTGCACTGAACGGAGCTAAGGAAAGACTAGATACAGAATGTGCAGCTGCAAACCTGTGCAAAGCAGAAAGCTGCTTCCTCGACCAGCATTCAGCTCATCCCTGTCCAAGGTGAGAGCAAAGGGGCTCAGTCACCTCCGCGCATCATCCCCAGCGACCGGTGATACGGGTGTGAAGTAGAAACTCGCCTCTGTGCGGCCTGCCCGGATGCCCATCTCCTGTCACGCTGCATTTACAGCTTTTTGGGAGGAAGGAGCAACCGGAATTCCTAGCCCTGCACAACGCAGGTGGACTCACAGGCTGCTACGTGCTGGAGAACTTCCCGTGTCCAGCTGGAACTCCCAACACGCACCCCGTCCTGGCTGTGTTCCACAACGACCCTGAGGTTGGGCTCGTTGTGTGTCACAGAGCAGCTGAGGTCAGCAAGCTATGTAATAATATATATAACAAGTAATAATACCAGCTAACTTCAAAGCAGATACACAAAGCCCAGGACAGTGAATATTTCATGCTCAACCTGTTCTCTTGGCCCGTGACTTTACGCACCACGTTGTCTACGCTATTTTCTCCAAAAGGAAAAAAACCCTCCTTGTTCTGGCGAGGAGCGGTAATTTATGGCTTCTATTTACTGCTCTAAACCGTAGGAGAGCACGAGATGTACCAGCTCAACCGGGCCATTCCCCCGTGCCTCGTTCCTGCACAGCCAGCTGACGCCAGCAGCCTGCACGCCAGAACGTGTGGTGCGTGTAGTGTCCCAGCACAAGCCACACGGAAGATCTTAACGCCTCTCTCGCTTTCTCACCAGGAAAGGGACACACAGACAATAGCACAGCCTAACCTCTCACATTTTGTCCGAATTACTCCTCTTTGATTTTTCTCTGTGCTGTTTTATTCCCTTCTGAAACTTGTATCCCCTTAGAGCACCCCAAGCGGCCCTTCCCTGGGGGTGCTCACACCTTTCAACTGCTCTGAGATAACTTTTACAGTCCCAATTTTCAAAATTGTTTAGCCAAGCCACTCATACTCTGTCACTTTAATCTGTCCTTATAAATCACGTCCTCAATCTCCATCATTTTTCCTGTCCTTCCACGGCAGTCTGTTCCTTCTTAGTTTCTCTGCTCTTTGGCAAGCTGATAAAAGAAGACAGCAAATATTTGGACGTGCCCTACATTTTTGCAAACTGTAGTAGTCACTTTGTTGTACTATTCTGACCTATTACGTTGTTTACTCTGCCTGTTCACCTCATTCTTTTGCTTAAAAATCTCCCTAACCTTCCAGCAGGGAAAGGATAACCAGATAATCAAAATACTGAATACTAAAAAGGTCAAGATGATACTGTACAACACCTGAGCTACTACAATATATTGGGTATTAAAATTCTTGTATCTCACGCTTCTGAGCAAAGAGCAAGAGAGAAAAAGAGCAAAGGATGGAGCATTAATCTAATCCAAGTCCAAAACTGCAATGAAAGAAGAGAAAGACATGCTCTGGTCTACGTATCATTTTGCTTTGACTTGTTTGGGGTTTTTTTTTCCAAGGAAATGGATTTCCCCTCATCTGCTCTGAGCTAAATATTTGGAATAAAGCAGCAATTCAAAAAGATCCTAAATAGGGTAGAAATCTGGCCTGGAATAGAATCGGTTGAAAGACTGTGCTCCAAACAACTGAAGTATTGACTCCAACCAATACTCCAAGTATTTACTCCAACATCGTTCAGCTCCTGTGACTATCGGTAGTGGTTTTATCACGACAGAGCAGACCAAAACGAGCCACAGGAAGAAACGACCCTTCACACAGAGGTTCTCAATGGCAACAGGCAGGGCAAGGATGGAAGATGAGGCTTTGTTATTCACGCTCAGGAAAAGGACCACGAACTGCTGAGGTTCCTGCAGAGAGCTCCAACAGCACGTGAGCTGTAGCTGCATTTGCATTAAATAACGGCTGAATTAAAAAATCAGCATTTCCAGAAATCGGTCACAACGTTACTGCTTAACGCTGGGTAGCGAGACACCAGCTCTCTGGGTAAGACGGTGGCAAAAGTGAAGATCTCCATGGAAAGTGAATCTGATGCTGCTTTTCTACTTTTTTCAAAGGTAATAAAAGTTACAGCACTTCCAAAATAAAAAAGAAATCTGTTTTGCCTCTTCCAGCTGTTATAAAACTGTTGAAGTGTATAAACATCAAAACATGTATAAAAAAGCACATAAAAATCTCAAAACATTTCCGAGTGTTGTGATTACCTTTTTTTGTTACGTCATATTTTTGTTCCAGAGAACAGAAAATATTTCTCAGCTGTTGAGACAAACAGTCATTTTTTAAAGAAGTTTACAGAATCAAATTTATCCGCAAAAGAAAAAAGAAATTAACGATTTATTCACTAGAACAGACTCTGGTTTATCTGTCCTGCTGCAAGGGGGTTAGAACGCTGCATGTGTTACATACCTGGTTCTTTTTACAGCCCTGCCCCTTGTTTACTTTGTTTGCAAGGTCAAAAATGATAAAACACGACGTTCTAACTGCATTTATGTGGGCTGGCAAGGTAAGAGACAGCGATCAGGCTGCAAGGGAACTGCTGAACAAGGCTGAATTTAGTCCGTTGACTGCACATCTGCTACAGGCTGCAAGCTTTGAGCTGAAGATGGAAAGGCAGTGGCAGCAAACCAGGACTTCATTCATCAATTAAACTCATTTTTCATAGTAGCGTAATGAACATCCAAGGGAGCGTTTAACACCAAGCGCAGGGAATAAAGTGGAGCAAACTCACATTTGGGAACGAGGATCTGGAGAAGCCCTCCCGAGCTGCAGAGATGGCCGCTTTCCTGCGCAGCAATGCATCCCTCACACGAGAACACAGCTATTCCTGTAAGAGAAGAGAGGTCGCTCCGTCACAACACCAACAAAGAACAAACCCGTCTGAGGTTTGGCTCTTTAACATTCAGCCTCGGACTCTGTCAGTACTTCTCGAGCATGTCAGCAAAGGCCAATACAGCCATCGCTCAAAAGGGGGGTTAGGGAATTAATCAAGGAGAGCTCCGTGCTAAGAACTGACTCTCCTGGGTCCCTTAAGGTATCACAGGTCAAGCACCAGCTCTTATTTCATGCCAATATCCAGCAGCAAAACCAACCCTGGACATCTCAGGTTTGCAATGTTGTACAGCCCAATTTCAAGGCGAATGGAAAATCATCACAGAAAATGATGTATTCGGCACTTTTTCTGCACTTGAGAAGCTGAAGACGTTTTAGAGTTTAGTCAAAGATATTTTACAATTATTTTTAGGTCCAAAATTAACAACACGGGAGCAGTTACTCAGAGCGTCATGGAATTTACAATTTGTGAGTCCCAGGATGACAGGATGTAAGAAAATGGAAATTTCCGCTCCATTTGTATTCTGCCACGTGCTTCCTATTTAACCGTGGACAAGCTGCAATCCTCACTGAGCTTCTCCTCATTCTCTGTACGTTGCTTTGGGCCAAACTCCCTCTGGGTAACTGACTGCAGAATTTCAGTTCTCTTTTAGGGTATATGTAAAAAACGTGTCACTTGGGAACCTATCAAGAAACTTGCTTCAAGCCCTGCGGGACTGAGCAGTTACTCTTTGTGAGGCAAACGGGCCTCGTTTACCACATAAAAGCACATGAAGAAGAATTTACGACAGATAACGCTGTCATCCTACTCGAACCTGATAAGACAATTAAGAGGTGACACAAGCACGGGATGGTCATTGTCTAAGTGGATATGGAATATTACGGACTGCCACATTCCTCTCATGTGTCTGTCTGAAGTGGGAAGAACACACTTGCATTTCCTTTTCCTGAGTCAACACCAAATTGTAACATCCAAAGCAGTGTCTACAGAATTACTCAGATATATTAATTACCATATTAGTCCAGCGGAGGCTAGGAGGATGATGAAGGGACTGGAACACCTGCCTGATGAGGAAAGGTTGAGAGACCTGGGGCTGGTTAGTCTGGAGAAGAGAAGCCTGAGAGGAGATCTAATGAATGTGGATCAATAGATGAGGGCTGGGGGTCCAGAAGAAAGGGGCAACCTCTTGTCACTTGTGCCCTGCGATAGGACAAGGGGCAATGGATGCAAGCGAGAGCACAGGAAGTTCCACCTCAGCATGAGGAGGAACTTCTTGACTGGGAGGGTGACAGAGCACTGGAACGGGCTCCCCAGAGAGCTTGTGGAGTCTCCTTCTCTGGAGACTTTCCAGACCCATCTGGATGTGTTCCTTTGTGACCTGCCCTAGATTCTCTGGTCCTGCTTGGCAGGGGGTTTGGACTCGATGATCTCCAGAGGCCCCTTCCAACCCCTCACATTCTATGATTCTATGATTCTATATAAAAATTATTGCTAGAAAAGGTTCTAGCAATGGGTACTTACAACGCCTTTCTTTAAAATCTGTATATCCTCATCAATAAAATGTCTAGCACAGATGGCAAGAGTAGGTGAGAGGCTAAAGGAAGTGCAGAAGAACATTTCCAGGTGACATAAACAGGTCCAACAGAACTGATTCCTGGTGGGTTGTCTCCTGTGCAGCACAGCCCAAGGACTGCTCCCCTCTCTGGTTCCTTTACAATTCCACACCCAAAAACCAGCCAGCTGACCCAAACCAGCACCAACAGTCTCAGCTTAAGGTCACCCACTCCTCAAGAGCACCCCTGAGCGCTGCCGGTGAGACTTTCACTGCCTTCCTCTGTCGTGATTACAGAGCAGTCCTGGATTCTTTCTCCTTTCGGGATCTCTGCCAAGATGCCGAGTGCTCTCAGCGAGTGCCAGAAACACAAGCACCGACTGGGTTTTTTCAGTGGTTTCTGCATGTGCTGCTTTCTAACAACTACCAGAGTAGAGCCGATGCCCGGGATGAGGCATAAACCACGGCAGAGGAACCCCCTCCTGAACTCTCAAGAGCAGACAGTAATTCCAGCAGTGCTCTGCCTGGAAATGTTGTGTCCTTTCTCCAAACTAAAGGTTCATCAAGGGCACTGCGAGGGCTAGGAAGTGGAGGGAGAAAGGGAAAAGGGAAGCTAGAAGGTATATAGCACCCAGCAGAAAACCAAAACCGTGATGCTGAAACTCAAAATCAAAAAACAGCTCAAGTTTGTCCCAAAAGCTGGTTCCTCTCTAAATTTTTCTTCATTAGAATATTAAAAAGAAAAGACAAAGACATCATAATGATTTGTCTTTGCCTCTAATGTTTCGTTTTATTGAAACTACTTTCTCCCTCACTTCTCAGATAATAGCTCATTAATAATTTCTTTTTGGAAATCATGGTTAAATAAGAGTGGAAGCAGACAATAAATTTCTAGATAAGTAACTTGAAAAGAGATAATCAATAAAATCCTGGGTGGCAATAACGCTACCATGTTAAATTTATGGCATCTGTTTAAACAATACTTTCCTTCCTTCATTATTCTAAATGTTGCTTCAGGAGGTCTTTTTATAGACTGTATTTTTTCTTTTATGGTAGGACTGTAAATAGGCCGTTAAACTAATATTTTGGTACATTCAGCATGCTGAGCTCCATTTTATGGACTCTTTCAATAAAAGCTCATTCCAACTTCAAATGCCCTCTTACAGCTTAAAACTAGACTGCAGAAATTTCCTTTCCATTAGACCCAGGCTCCATGTAGCATAAAGACCAGTCAGAGCACTTCACATGAGACGTGTCAGCAACATATGGGGGAAAATGGGGAAATGGTCTAAACAAAGAACCACAGAACCATTTCGGTTGGAAGAGACCTTCAAGACCACGGAGTCCAACCGTTCCCCCAGCACTGCCAGGGCACCACTAACCCCTGGCCCTCAGCACCACATCTCCACGGCTTGGAAACCCCTCCAGGGATGGGGACTCCACCACTGCCCTGCCCAGCCTGGCACAGCCCTTCACAGCCCTTGCCAGCAAGAAATTGTTCCTCATGGCCAACCTCAACCTCCCCTGAGGTCGGTTCCTTTTCTGTAGGAGCAAAAGTCTTTGATTCCATGCCCAGGATGTACACCAAAATGAAAACCGGAGCACAGGGAAGTCTGCTTGTCTAAGAAACAGATAGACATAGAAACAGATAGAAAACAATTTATTTTGAAAAAAATAAAACGTCATCTTCACGTATACCAGACACCCTGCCCTTTGTTCCAGATACAAAGAGAAACCAAAGTGCTCAGAAGAGATGTTAAGCACGTCTGGGGTTCTCAGGTGTGCCCCCGCCCCTCTCCGTTGGCCCAGGAACCACAGAATTCAGGTGTTTCTCTCCATGCCCCCAGTGGGAACACCCCAGTTTAGGGGCAGCGAAGCCCAAATCTCAGCCCAAAGCACAAGGAGCGGGAGCTGCCTGCACTGTACGGCAAGAACCGTTTCCCTCTGTCCCTTCCCACTGCTCCTTGAGACATCCTGAGGTTTCAACGTCACGCAGGACACCAGGAGCACACCCCGACCAAAGCCTGCCTCTTCCAGCAAGATTTAAATGCAGAGCAGGCACCAAGTTTGCATTTTACAACGCAGAAGGGCTGGGAATGAAGAGGAGGGTTACGGAGGCAGTGCATGGGGAGGGAAGCAGCAGAGCTGGCCGGGTACCCCCAGTGCAAACCCCGCAGGAACACACAGCGGCGAGGGAACACGGGGCCAAAGCGGAAAACCAGGAAACCCTCTAGCTGAGCCATTCCACCCAGAATTTCTTCATTTCCCCCTCTAGAAGTTTCTTCAGCACTATGTAAACAAACTATTCTGTTGTCTGCATCCACTTCCTCCTCATTTCCATATAAGAAAATGATGAAATCTGAAATACGTAGAAGATGAAATCTGAAATACGTAGAAGATGAAATCTGAAATACGTAGAAGATGTAGCCATAGGCATAAGTAATTCTCTACACCGACTGCATTTAAACACCAACTTTTTCATTTGGGATGGTATGTGTGAGGATTTGAGGGCACTTCTTTGTACAGGGGTCTCATCTCTCCTCTGTGTCGTACAGCACCGAGCAACTAACAGTAATAATACAACCAAGCAATAGTAATAACACAACAGAGATACAAGTAGGAGGAAACGGCTTTGAGCAAGCACTCTCACTTTTTTGGACAAAAACAGCACTGAGAAAAAGGATGATTTCTCCTAAAAGAGAGTGGCTACAGGCTTCCAACCCAGGGAAGCAATATGCTGGTTTAGAAGATGCCAGTATCCCGAGCTTTGCTTCAGCCCCGCTCCAACCTGTGGCATTCCCAGGACCTCCCTGCCACTGATTTGCTATCCAGGCTTAAACCGTCTCCTAAAAATGAAAAGCTGGGTATTTATGTTCCAAGTATCCAGGCTTGCTGCAATTGGAAAAAAAATAAAAGGAAATGGAGGATATTAACTCTCTCTCTTTCTTATTTTTATTGTCTTTATTGATCGGGATTGTAAGGGAGGGAACTCTTGTGTAAGAGCTCTCTGGATTTCTCTGCGTGGAGGTGTCACGCTCTGTGTTCTGCCTCAGGTGGATGAGTTCTACAGGATTTAAAGGAAATAAAGAAAAAACCAACAAGAAACAAAGCCAAAGGATTGCTGACTGAAAAAAACTTGCAGCTATTTGGTGGTTTTGAACAAAAAAGTAACTTTTTAAGGTGTTTAAATCACAAAATTAAGCATGTGCATGTTTAAATCAGAATATTTTTTCCTTTTATACCCTATGGATTCAGTGTTCTGCTGACATACTTCTCCACACAATTACTTTCAGAGACCGAGTCAAGAGAAGATGTCACAAGAAAGAAAGGAAAAAAACCCCCACAACTTCTGAGCTATTCATAATTTTGTAATTCGTTGCGGTTGTTGCAAATCTGAAACAAGAATCAATTTTCTTATTGACATTCTTCTCTCTCCAAAATGTGTATATTCTGCTTTATTGGCAGCGGTTTGTCTGTTACGGGCTCTTGCATCGATTTTCCTGTTTTTTGGTAAAGATAAAAACCATTCGTTTTGGGAAAACGGTGTGAAATCTTGCATCAAGCAGGTAAGGAAACCACGCCACATTCTGGGGCCGAGGCTGGATTTCTGCAATATTTCTACTTTTAAAAAAATTACGCAACTAAGAGTAGCTGAAAATCAAAGAGGATCACTTCTAGAGTGGCTGGACAGCTCTAATGAATTTGATAGTAAGGGTCTCGGGAATTCGCATAGGCACATTTACATCGTAATGGTTACGCTGACATTGCGTTGGGTGTGAAGGACCTGGTAAAATGATTGATGACGGACGTAACGAGCTCGAGAGCGGTGCCGTGTTTCTGTCGAGCTCCCCTTCTGCTACAGAACAGGACCTTTTGACTAATGCCTCCAAGTAGAATTTCTGGGTATTTATCCCAGTGATTAAAAACGCTCAAGTTGGTTTTTTTTCATACTACTCTACGCTAAAAATACAGGTTTGTGCTTCGAGCCTTCTGAGTGATTCAAAATTAAACGGAAGTTCCGTTCCCTCTGGGTATTTCACCCTGTGTAGTTAACCCTGGGCAAATCAAAGGGCTGGGTTACGTGGTGGGTTGCACTCATCAGCCAGGCCAGTGTAAGAAGTTCCCGTTCTCTCTCCCTTCCTTCCTGGTCTCTCTCATCATGCCCTGTGGTGCCCCGTCCTACAGCCCAGACGCACAGAGATCTCTCTTGTAGCCTTAAGGCACGTTCACAGGCGTTTGAAAAGCACAGGAATTTTGTTTTCTTCTTTTCCTGTAGCTGTAGAGAACTTCTCCTTTCTGAAACCCCCAGGGAAGCTGTGGATGCTCCAGCCCTGGAGGTGTTCAGAATTAGGCTGGATGGGGCTTTGAGCACCCTGCTCTAGCGGGAGGTGTCCCTGCCATGGTTGGAACTAGATGATCTTTGAGGTCCCTTCCAACCCAAAGCGTTCTGTGATTCTCTGAAACACTTACCCTTCCTCAAGAGGAGTTACAAATAGCCGGTGTGAGGATAACTAAATCCCAGATAGAAATTCACCCCGGACTATCACAAGGCACAGACATGTTCCTATTTCAGTTACCGTCTTTTGTTTGTTCTTAAGCATATCAACGAGGTTACACACCTGATTAACCATAATAAAAAGTAAACATGCTAAAAAACTGAGTTCTAATCACTTCAATAACATACTAAAAGAAAAGCACAAAGAATAAACAGAGGACAGGGAAGAGCCTACTAAAGAATTTGCATCCTAAAGCGTTTGTTCCCACACCTAAGCAATTTTTACCACATTTTGCTTGTAAGAGCATTTCAGTAGTACGGAAAATTCCACGGTATCATACCCACACAAACCTCCTCTCCCCACTCAGGGTAGGGCATTAATGTATTGTAGATGTTTTTTTTCTTACAACAAGTCTAATGCTATTTGACCTGGCTCCTTCTGGGAGTAGCAGACTGAATCAATCTCATTTCTGTCACGTCAGCAGAGCCTGACAGGGCATGAGTAGCTCAGAATATTCCCGGTTTGAGCAGCAACACACACTTCACCAGGGAAAGGCATCACCTCCTAAGCAAGGCAGCATTTTCTCCTCACGTCAAAGGCAAGGGAAAGGAAAGCGGGTTAAGGGAGGACCTGAAGTACGAATACAGGATCCCAAGCATAATACCATAGGACTAAAACAAGTCTTCTTGAAATATACTGAACATTGAAACATCATCACATTAGTGGCCGTCACGACCACAGATTGCTGAGAACATTAATGTTGCCTACCTCCAAGCCCTAATTAAACACGTAACACTATATAATGCTATCATAGGGCAGGAAACTACAGACCTGACACTGAAAAAACACATTTCTGTATTAATTTCCTGGGCAATTCTGTCTCTCACTCAAATCTGGCAGCTCCGTTTTACTAAAGTATCTAAATAATAAACATAGGCTGCTTGATCTTTCTCTGCAATCATCCCGCCTCCCTCAAAAAAAAAAGAAAAAAAAATTAAAAGAAAGTGGAACCAAAAAAACATTTGGCAACAAACTGACGCTTGATGTTGCTGGTTGGTGTGACAGCAGCAATGCAGGTCCGTGTGCTGCAGCTAGCCAAAAGATGATATAGCCACACGTGATTAGTGAAGATCAATATTACTTTATACAGAAGGCCACCGACAGGCCCTTGCCGTCCAAGCGGAATTAAGAGATGAGCAATTTTACAGAGGAACAAGCACAGAAAGCTCTGCTCGGAGAAGTCTTTGAGCTCGTGCCCCAGGACCAGTTAATGCACTGGTCGTGTCACGCAGGGATGCTGGCTCCACGGTCAGTCCAGCGTCTGCTAAAAGCTTACAAGGACACAGATGTCCTTCTGTTTTCACATTCAGCCTCGCAGCGTCTATTTGTAGGAAGATGTTCTGATATAGGGCGAGGCTCCCATGCTGGGCAGAGGGGTCAGAACGTAAAAGCCTCTGCAATAATTCCCCTCTCAGATTAAACAGCTCTGCTCAAGGGTGAGGATCTAGCCGGGCACCAACAAAATCAGTGGAAGTTTTGCGTTGGCATTAATGAATCCAGAACGACGTCCCCAGGCTCCCAGTCTCGCAATACAAAAAGCAACGTGAACCAGAGAGAGACAAGGATGTACCTTCACGTCACAACAAGCGTTTGCATCTGCTTTGCTGTGCCGAGTTAGCGTGTCCTTTGCAGTCACGAGCCACAACTGTCGTGCTGGCACAGCAGACCCAAGCTGTGCGTGACCACACGTAAGGCTGGGCAGAGAGGGAAGAGCAGAAACGGGCCCAGAGACACCACCCCAGCTTCCAGTTGAGTGCTGCCAGGGGCCCACAGAACGCACAAATCCTTCTCGACAAGAGGCGCTTGCACAAGACAAACAGAACCTACTCAGTGGTTTCCCAACCACACACCGGTGTCACAGAAACACTTGTTTTCTAGTCAACATTGACTATTCCCAGTGAGGTGGGAACCTACGCGGAGAACCTCTGTGCTGATTCCAAATGGCAATCAAAGCGTTACACCGAGAGCCTGTAGCCAGACAGGTCTCCTGGATGTATTCCCATCAAACTCCCTTTGATATGAAGCCAGGTCAGCCACATAAGCCCGGAAACCAAAGGTATAAACAAGAATGAAAGAAAAATAAGGCTAATAATTGTGCTTTAAAGTTTATAACTATCTCTGTATTCAGGAAAAAGCAAGCTTGTAAGACCCGGGCAGCTCACGGGGTCTTTTATCTGCAGATTATAGGTTCAAAGCCAACTTCTGTTAATAGCCACTTGAAGTTCATTTCCATTCAAAAGCCATTAGGTATCACACGCAAGTACAAGTTTTGACACAAAATTAGTTGCAGAGGTGAAAATTACCTTGGCAATATCTACAAGAAAAGGACTGACACTACATTGTTCATAAGGAGGCAATTCAAGCGACAACCCAATTTCATCATCTTCCTGCCTAACAGGATTCTTTTGATGAAAACGACTACGGATTGTTTTATAAATTAAGCATTATTATATCATGGTTTATGGATATGAAAAAAATTAAATGTTATTATCTATTACTATCTGTTTAAACATGATATGCACTTTAGGCAATATTAGACCATATTGAGCTATTAGCAGTGAGCATTACTGCGCTTGCCTCTCCTGGACAAGCCATAGGTTGCAGCATTCAACAGCAAGTGTTGTATGTGAAACATCCTGGAATGCTAACGATGTAACCTTCATTAGGGTTGATGAAGCCCAAGAAGCACACTGACTCCTTCCAGACTTCAGAAATACAAAATCAGGAGCTTTGTCGAACCTGCCGCTTGGGCTGTAATCTCTTCGGAGAGAAACCTCTTTGCCATACGTTGATTTATTTTTAGCCATACAAAAATCATTACGCAAATGAGCGTGGTAGAAATTCTCTGCTGTAAAGAACGGCAGTCACACTGAAGGCAGGACTGAAATACATATAGTCTGTGTTTCGGTCCAGCCGAGGGCAGCGTGATCGCCGAGTACCAGTGGGGATCCAGGAGCTGGGATTGATGCTCCTCCCGAACGCGGGCAATGAAAATGACTGTGAGCGTGGTCTGATGAAAAGAAGGGCACATTCTGGAGTTGGGGATTCTAGTCCCAGCAGTTTTACTTCTGTCTAGGCAATAGCATTGTTCTGACATTGTGCTTTCAGAAAGAGGTTAAAGAAAAATAAAGAGAGGGAAAAAAATGTATAATAGTAGCTTTTAGCATATCCTGTGAAATCAAAGAAGTCCAGAGAACGCAAAGAAACAGCACTGTTATGGTACCTTAAAAATGTGAAGTGGGATGATCTTGTCAGCCTGGGCAATAGCTGTTAGAATCACTAATAAGGGATGTGATTAAAAAAGCTAATATTCTAAATGTCAGTCATATTCCGTTACGGAATACAGGCCTTGGTCCATCACTTTGCTGTTTTCACAGGGTAACACAAGCGGATGACAAAAGCAAAATGTTGATATAATCTGCACAGACATCGGTAATAAATAAAACTCATTGTCCTGAGCTAGTTAACGACTTCATTAACGGCTTAGGACAGACCTAAGTGACCATCATACCGACAAAGACAAGAGTTAGAGCAGTGGTTTCTGACAGACGACAGGAGACGAGCATGAAATTAAGGAAAACAATGGAATAAATCAAAGGAAATGTGATTTTAGTTTCCCGCTCGTGCCCTGGAGGCACGTGTCACATTTATCTGCAAATATTTTCAACAACAGGATCAAGATCCGGATTTTCCCAAAGCTCAGAAGGGTTCTTCCAGCAGCATCACTTCCACACAACCAGGCGAGTGAGCTCGATGTAGGGAACTTCTACCAGGGCAACGGTTTTTTGCTCAGCACAAACAGATCCTGTGGCTCTCTCTCGCCTTCTCTATCTCCAAATAATTCATGTGGCTCGTGCTGCCTGTTTGCTATAAATAATTGGGGCCCAAACTAAGACAGGCTGGTTAACTCTGTTAGACCAGGAGTGCTGGGAAATGCTCATCATTAGTTTAAGTTTCTCTCTGAAAAAACTTTACTAATGGTTTCTTCCTCTGCATGCAAATTTCAACAACTCTCACACCGTAATTAAATTAGCATTGTTTATGCTTTAGAGTATTTAAAGTCTGAAATTACAGGCAATAACTATAAAATAGAGTGATAATTAATGATGATAACTCATTCCTGCAGAAACTGGGCTGACTCTTAGCAGTTACGACACTTTTTATTCCCAACAGCTACTTTATGGTACTTGAAATTACTTAGTAATTCTCCTAAGCTAATTTTTATTACCGTGCAAAACTTTCAGCAGTACAGGGCAGGTTATTTGTGTTCACATTTAAATTGCCAGAGTTTTAGATCATTCCTGACTGCCTTCTCCGTGCCACTACAACCTGTCACTGAAGTGGATTTGACTGTAAGCAGGCGCCTTGTCCAGACTCCAAAGACCCTGGACTGAGCCTTCACGTTGTGCTGCTCCTGGCTCAGCAGCTACATCCCCACGATACTGGAGAAGACTCTCTGAGGTCTGGGTAGACCCTTTGGCCATTTCCAGCCAAGCACGTTTCTTCACTGAAGAAAACTTCTTGCAGAACTTTGGCCAACCACAACAAAACTCCACGGCAAGTACAAGCCTCAATTCTCCTTGTTGTAAAAGCCGGTACAGCATCTAAATCTTCGGAAGTTTTTTGTGTTTTAGCATGGAACAAAGCTTTAAATCATGGAGACTGCAGTAAAATTGCTTTTGCTTTTTAAAAAATGGGGCCTCGTACAGCACCAAGTCGAGGGCAAGAGATCAGCATGGCAGCAACAGCAGCAGAGGGACGACTGGAGACGCTCCAGATGAAAACTATTAACTCTCCAAACTCCAGATTCCCCAAAATCACAGGACTGAAAAGACTCTAATGGTCTGTCTGTTTTACAGAGATCTGATACATTTTAAGTTTCTGTGTATACAAATAGCAAAGTTACTACACACTGAAAAAACAGGAAATAACCATCAGTGTGTCTGTGCCTTCCAGCTCTAGGTTTCTGAAGTCCACATCGGGTTGCAGACTCTCTCAGATGCAGCTATAGCCTTCAGAAACTAATCCTTCACTCCAGTGAGCACCAGCTACCTGCAAAGGTGGAATTAGTTTATCCAAGACCTAGAGCAAAACTTCTACCCAGAGAATTCACTCCTCAAATATTTCTCTGTATCAAGTTTCAAGGCTGCTAAAGAGACCCTCGTACGAGATGGGACCTCCCTCGAATGAGGGAGTTTGGAAGAACAACGAGCTGGGGCTGCCACGCTACACAAATTCACACAGAAACACCCAAACACCACTACTACCAGCAGGACTTGCTATTCCCATGTGTTGATCTGAGACCTGAGGATCTCCACAGGCTGTTTTGTAGCACACGAACCACGCTTCCGTTGATGGGCGCACGCGGTCCTTGTATACGCATCAAGTGAGAATGAAGTGCCACCACCAACCCAACTCCTGGAGGCAGCTAAGCCTGCCGAAGGAGAGCGGGCTACCCACCTGAACTTACCAGTGGAAACAAAGGGTGAACAAGAGTTCTTGAAATCACGTCAGGGATTTGTATGATGGGAGGTGAGACAGGTCCACCCCGCCTTGGAAATGCCTAATAAAAGACAGGCGCTGAAGAATTTATAGTCCAAACAGACAAGATCAATACAGTGTGAGGCTCCTTGCTTGAGAAGTGAGGAGAACTAATTGCTACTATTACAGCCCAGAGCCGGGGTAGAAAAGCCGAAGCCGCTGGACCCGCGCTCCTCAATAGCTATTCGGTTAGCCAGGATCTATGCTACTTTTCCTATACAAGAAGGATTTAAATCCAATTAGACTCTCCATCCTGTTGGCAATGTCTATGTATTTACATCACGCTCCTCACGGTGGTATCTCAGCATCTGTTCCAGGAAATCTTTCCGAGCACGGCTAGGTCACTCGGTGTCCATCCAGTCAATTATTTTAGGAGTGGTTAGAGATTTCCACTTTTGCAAAAGTAGTTTCTTGGCAACTAATAGAGCTCTGAGGAGACATCCCTCTTGATTAGAGCATAGATCTTTACTCTGACACTCCTGAACTTTTTATGGTTGGTTGGAAGTTCTGCAGGCACGGAAGAGAGAAAAAATTCCAACCTTTATCCACTGACAAATGAACATTTAGCTGCTGCTGCCACCTTGCTTCTCAGCTGGACACAAAGAAAGTATTGGTCAACTCGACACCATTCGTGCCCTTGCCTTGCTTGCCCTGAAAACATCCATGCCAGGAGTACGGAACAGCCGCAAGGACTTCACACCTCCTTTGCCCTAGGATGAGTGACTTGTAGGGTTAAACAGAGCCCTTAGTGCCCTCTGGCATCAGAAGGAGCATCTCCTGTTCACCTTTAAGAAACACCTCAGATACTGCAGAACAGCTGCTCTTAGACCCGAGTGCTTGCTCTCTCTGGGAGCACAGCTGGGTTGAAATGGGGGCTCGGCTGTTACTGATCCCTGCTTCCTCCAGCCATCCCTTACTTCCCACTTTGATTTGCTCCACCTGGGTAAATAAACAAGGCCTTTTGGGGTCAAGTATCTGGACTAACAAACCTGGTATTTCAATCTCTTTCAGCTAATCCAGCTCATTTGGTCTGGAACGGGTTCAAGGGAGCAGTTAAACAGGCACTTCACCAAACATCTCAGGTAGGAAACTGGTAGGAGATCCTGGAGGTGCACCAGGGCCCTTCATCTCTTCAGCCAACACGGCTAGAGGAAGCGGGGTGAGTAAACCTCCCCTGTGCTCTCACTCATTCCTGCTTGCCTCCTCTGCTAGGAGAAATTTGCACCAGCCCATTAGCACAGAATCCTCCCCCAAGCATCGGTTTAACCATGCTGCTTCATATGAGCAAGGGGATCTTGTGTACCTCGAGATCTTCCAGAAAGGCAGCACCCCCTCCCCAAACCATGCTGCAAACGCTGGTTTGCTCAAAATACAGAGCTGGATCCAAAACCTTATTGAAGCCCTAATGCCTAATAAATTGCAGACAGCTTCCAGATGATTTCCTGCGTGCAGCTGCTGAAGGTGTTGAGCTGGCAGAAGGGGAAATATGTGCTGTTGATTTGCAAAGCAGGTAGAGCAGGAACATCCCTGGTCCCAGCTCCAGCTGCGCCTGCCAGTGTATTGTACCTCAGCCACGCCCGGGCTAAAATCCAGCCAGTGATGGGAGAATGAATGGGGCTGCATCCTATTATCAGTCCTTGGAGCCACACAATCCCCTCAGTTTATGAGCTGTGAAATATGTACTTCTGCCTAGTGGCTTCCTAGGGCGAGTACCTTCAGCTCTGAAATCAGCAGAGCTTTGCCAAGGTACGCTGCTGAGAGCACAGGATGCCGTGGAGGAGCTGCAGGGCTGGGAGAGGGACACAAACACCACAGAACTCCTCTGCAACCGGGGCTGAACGGGCAACACATTTCATGGCACTACTGCTGTTCGGATGGGAATGGTAAGTGGATTAGGTTGGGTTTTTAACTGCCCAAGTAAAAATTCTATGTAGGGCAATTGCAGACTTCATTATTTCTATTTTGTCTCATCCTAAACGTTCACAAGATTTCCAAGCCTCTAAAAAATACATCAATGTTGTTGCACTCATCAAATCTACAGTATATCCCTATGAGGGCTGAATTTTACCTTCTAGCATTCTCCTCTTCAAACCTTTAAAAATTTCATACCGCTTCAACGCATAGGTTACCAGTTGGCTAGATAGAAATCAAACTCCAGGTTAGAAGAAACCATGTTATTTGTTTTGAGTTTCATCAGAGCAGAGAATGGACCACTTCTACCTTCTCAGAGACAGGGGTGAAAAGTGACATTATCAAACAGTCGTTTCTGACTCCTCATCCCCCAGCGAACAAAAGAACGACAGTAGAGCATCACTCTCCCACCACCTCAGCCTGGAGGAACACTTGCTAGTCCACTGGCAGATGAAGGGGATGGAAAGAAGAAGCTGGAAAGCGGAGATACAAAGAAAGCTTGTCCATAACAATATTTTTTTCAGCTTCTTAGCCTTAGAAGAACAAGTTTTGGGCCAAAGTATGAGCCGGGGTAAATTGATAGGACTTCCAGAGACTTCACTGGGCAACAAACCAGTTTCTACTCGTTGAGCATTTGGAAAACTGGGAGTTCCCCAGAGGCAACACTCACATAAGGAAGAGCAGCACTTGGAGTTCTTTGAGAATTAGTCTTTTAGCCCCCAAGTACAAACATTGTCTTTTCCAGCAGGAGCTATGAGGGGCAGAAGTCCTTCTTAGAAATACCACTGGAAGTCGTTTCCTAACAGCGGTGGCTGGGGTCCAACGCACAATCTAAGCTCCAGTTCAGTAGCACTGTACAGGCTGACACAAGCAGCTGTTCCTGGTCTAATATATCCATCGATATTTTAACGGACAGGCTGGAGAAAAGATGAATTAACATGCCAAGGTCACATAAAAAGCAGCTGATGGAAGATGGTATATATCCAAGTCTCCCGACTGCACCTGCCTCCCCGGTTTGGGACTCCAGCCACTCAGCCAAATGTCTAGTGTGTACAGCAAACACTGCGGATTCAAGGCGATAGCCATGGAATTAATTCCCCTGCTTCCCAACTGGGGTTCAAGCACCAAAAGAAAGTCGAAACAGTCAAATATCTAAGCTCCTCCATCTTTCTATACTAACTGGTACAGGAAAGCTTCATCAACAAAAGATCCTCCAACTTCCTAGGTTCTACGTATAAAGCACGTTATGAATATTCATTTCCGAGGAAGCTGCCTCCCACAAGTATTAATTCCCCTTTTTTAAAATGAACAGCTTCCTTCATTCCATTAAGAACACACACAAAAAAAAAAAACCAAGCAAACCAAACCGACAAGAATTCCAGCACAGTCACAGACTACCTGCAGCACAGCTGCACACGCCGTGCTCCCACAAAAGATCTACCAAGTTGGCTATTAATTCCAAGAAATTGCGAGGGAAGGTGGAAGTATATTTCTTTGAACGGGAAACCTATAGTCAGGCACAGCAAGCGGAAAATGGGCTGACACAGCAGCAGCTGAATGTAACGGGTTACCCGTATGGGCTCCTTAATCTCCAAACCAAAACTAAAACTGCTTCATCTGGTTTCTGCTGCATTTTCTTTGCATTCCAGGGAACATCAAGCCCACTCCATCTCTTTTCCTGATCTCTCCCCACCCCACACCTTTTTTTTTCCTAGGAGAGTTTTGTTTATTAAGATTTTTCAGCCCTTCCTTGGCTAGTATCGCTGTGAAATATGCTTGATAATTTAAAGAGGACAGGGAATTCTGAAATTAAACTTAACGTGGTCTACATGAAATGGAAAGTAATGGTCACTTATCTATCAGATTGCTATGTTCAGAGATTACATGGTTTCGACCAGCAGATTCCTCTCCTTTCCTTCTTCCTTCATAGCTACGGTTGGTTTCATCAGAGCAAGAAAATCTCCAGGAAAATACCCCTCCATCACTGCTTTTAGGGAGAAGCCCCCACTTGACAGCCGTCAGCGATCCTAATTAATATCCCATCCAAATGCACTCGGATACTGCCAAGGAGAAGGACAATAAAAGCTGTACAGAAATATTCAACTCGCTCACAGCTCTTCCTTTGGGTACGGACAAAAGGAAAATATCACTCTGCCAGGATGACTGATTACAATTTTATTTGGTCATGAAAATTCTTCTAATAATTACGTTTCGCCGAGAAGTGTGCAATTTCCCCTTCCGAAAGCTGGCTTCTGCAGTGAACACGGAGAAAGTAAAGAGAGGAGGGTAACGTCTGTTTCATTTAGAACACTGCTGCCTGTAATAGCATTACAACTGTTCATAACTTCAGTTTCCTTCATAGAAAGCCAACGCTTTTTGATTAGCACGCTATTTATTTGCTAACAGGTCAGCAGTGCTGTTCATCTATCTGGCACACACCTCCCTTCACCCCTAGACACTACAAAGACACTCAGCGAAGCACTGCAAGAAATGCCAGTTACAGAACAACTGATTCTACTTGTATTTTGCACGAGATTGATTCAACTGACTCCACTTATGTTGCTTAAGCCACTATTCACACTCCTCTGATTAAGTCTGAGATTATTTAAAGCTTTAACGTTGTCATTCGATCACTAGAGATGCCATACTAAAGAAAAAGCTGCTGGAGAACCTACCAGTATCTCCAGAGCTCCCTAACTCCCAGGACAACGTTAGTGTCACGCTTTCCCCTTTGCAAATAACACGATTTTATACGCACTATGCAGTGGTGCAAATAGCTACATGAAATGGAAAAGAACGCAGACTGAAAGTTTCCTTGCAGGAAAAACTGCAGCCTGTATGTGCTGGACGTGCAACACACACACAGAGCTGTTCGAGTCCGGCGATGCTCAGGAGCTGGGCTGCTTTTCTGCTGTCGTCAGGAGAACTCAGTGCCGTGTGTGAGTAACTCGGGGATCCTGCCTCGCACAGAGCTCCGTACCCTGAGCTGGTGCCTGCCCAGCGCTGGCGTGTCCCTACAGTTCTTGCTGTTTGATCACGATCTCAGACTTGTCAGGGAGTGATTCATCATCTGCTGCGTCCCCAGGCAAGAGTCTGAATGTTCTGCTTATTAATAGCTAGACTAAAATGAACTCCAGTTTTTAAAAAAAAAAAAGTAGCAAACAAAATAATCTCTATCCACAACCCTTAAGAAAATCAAGGTAAAACGACTCAGCTTCAAGACCTGTGCTCTCTACAGCTCCCCTTGGAAAGACCAGGCTGATTCATCCTGAAAAGGATGGCGAGATTGATCCACAAAACTTTTCATTAGTTCCTTTGCCAGCGGAGATATTAGCAGCCACAGAAAGAGTTCCGAGGCATCTGATTCCTCATCCAACATCTTATTGTGCAGTAACCATCAAAGCACTAGGGAGCATCCTGGGAGGTGGTGGTGATGCACCAACCCAGGAGCAGGACAGTCCGTGCAGATTTAGTGCTGTGCAGCCACTGCAAACGTGGGAAAGCAATTACAGCTCCTGCAAGTTACACCGAGAACATCAGCAGATCGAGGCAGTGATCCAGCAAAGCACTTAAGCACACGCTTAACTTTAAGAGATCACTCCTCCCAGGTCTGATTCTGCTCTGGTTTAGAGGAACAGCAAAAATCCCACCAGAGAAGAGTTCTTTGCACTGCTCACGCAAGTGACAAGGTGCACTGGCAGATTTACAGACACAGAAGACTGTCAGAACAGTCCCACAGTTGTTCTGCAGTTCACCCTGAAAATCCCTCATCCTGAAGAAGAACCAACAGAAAACTCCTGACCGCAGCTGCAGATCAAATGACTACAGCGACTGTAGGAAAAAAGGTTTCTAATTGGCACAGGACACTTGTAAAGTAACTCTTAAACAAGGGAGACGTGTGATATTAAAAATAACACCCTGCTTCTTAATGCGTATACTTTTGCTGAAGATATCGAAGCGCTCCAGTAAGTTCAGCTTCATAATTCATTTAGCAAATTCTGGTGTGAGAGCATCGCTGTCTCCCTGGGTCTGTTCAAATGTGTGATTGATGGTTTCTGAGAATTTAAGCGTTTTGAAGCATAACTTCTTGTAACCAACAGTTTATTTATGGGATCAGCACTAAAAGCAGACATGGACAAAGCATAAATAGCACAAACTTAAGCAACAGGATCTTCTAAAAGGAAAAGGGTGGGGAGCGAAAAGGTGTTGATCCCATGTTGAATTTCAGTGGGATCTAGATACCAATTTAGGCACCCTCAGAAATTCCAGTCTCATTTTTTATTCCATCCTGCTCTATTAATACATTATTCACATGAAGATTCCATTTGTAAGCATTTTCTGTCGTTCAAAATTACATTTAAGTAGGATAAGACAGCTTGGTAAAATCACGTCGAGGTTTAGGTTCAACCCACCAGGCCCACAACAGATGCTCTCTGTTCACCCCTCTTTCCCACGGAGCAGAAGTGGTTTGGTTCTGACTCAAACCAGGACAAGTCACTACGAAAGTCTTCCCAAATCAGTGCCAAGAGCCAAGATTCCATCTCCTGCCCCCGCTCCACAACTCCAACTCTTTCGCACAACTGCTTCATTAAACTGTGAGATGAGAGAACCGAACACCTCTTTAAATAAAGTACTTTCCATTTATAGAACATTAAAGCAGAAAAAAAAAAAAAACCAAACAGAATCAGACCCTCCTTTGGCAAGCAATTAAGAGACGAGAGGCGATGCCAGGTTGAAGAGCAGGAAGCTCTCCTCTCCAGAAGCTGACCACGTAGGCTCTCCAGAAGTGCCACATGTAGGTAGTGCACCCACGTGAGACTAGTGGGCTATAAAGCTTTGCTGGCACCAGCCAATTAGTAATTGCTACCAGGCTCTTCATCAACGTTCTGCTGCCACCAGCATAAGAGAACTTCATCCACGTCCTTGTCAAACTGCAGACCATTCAGGATATAAAATACAGACATACATCCAGGCTTTATTTTCTCCTTGGAGAATTTATGTACCATTACATTCCATTATATTTTTTTTTCAGCTGAACATTTAAATGATGTTGAATCAGTGATCACTAAACCAAGCCCCTTTTTATTCAGCAAGGTTAGGATCTTTGACCACTAAATGCCTCTAACTATAAGACAAATCCTTTTATAATACTGATAAATTACTACGTTTCCGCCTTGACTTTTTAATTAAATGTTTGGAGTCAGCAGCTGTCGAATCATAACTCCCCTACCAGCTACAATTTCTAAGTTCTCTACATGACATTATATCTTTCAAATGTGAGAAGTCAAACAGCCTGAAAATGAAACACGCTCATGATTATACCCATTTGTGATTGAAGAAATGGTGTGGGGTTTTTATTTTATTTCGTTTTTCTGTCCAGAAGGGGATGATCAACGGAACGCATCAATTCATGACGATGCTGTAATGCGTTCTTGATATTCTGAAAAAACACTTTTCAATTTGTAAATTTTCTGCAAAAATACTTTCCCTTCAGCTAGCCATTAATCAAAGTAAACCGCAGCAGAAGTTCGCTCTGCTGCCATCTTCAACAGTTCCACAGAGCCCCAGAATTTTTTAGGCAAAGACTGTATACTTGGAATGACAGCACACACCGGAGCATCGGTGGGATCAGAGAGAACCCAGCTCATGGCCTTCTCTGGCAAAGCTCTGAAGTCCCACGGAGGCTGTAGACCAAATCAGGCATGGGAGAGGTGAAGTTCTGCCAGTCTGCTCACTGCAACTTCTCATTTGTGCTGCAGCTCAACCCTCTGCTTCGTCAGGAGTCTACAGAGCAGGAGCCACGCTCCTGCTGGGAGCGGGTGACCAGGTCCTTCTTGTCCTCCTGCAAGGCCACAGATGTTGGCCAATGCTGAATGATGTCTACAAAACATCTGAGGCCGGGGATATCAGCCTGCGCTAAGGGGCTAATGACGCAGAGACTGAGCTGTTAAAGCCCAGTGTGAAACACAGACCCGGTGGTTTGGTGCCGATTTCCTTGGGAGCAGATTATAGTAGAGCAACGAGGTGTTTTTCTTGTCTAGACTAGCACTGCGGAGTTTCAGAGACTGCAATTTCTTGCTAGACACGTGGGATGGTTCAAGATTGTTTGCTCAAGCATTTAGGACATCCTCTCCTAGGCACGAGCAGCGGTGCACAGCTAACTCCCAGGGACTTCCAGGGAAAGAAGGTGCAGGGATTCAGCCTGTGCTGCCAAAAGCACCTGCCAGACTAACTTCACGAGATAAGCTAACACACATCTTTAAAAAAATGGTGTTAGGTATACAGGAATTTTAGCATATAGATAAAGAAAATTAGAGTTTCTTCTTCTAATTCTTTATTTAGAAAATGTTACGTGATTACCATGCCGCTATTAAAAGGGCTGCGGTAAAGGCAGGAAGGAAAGACAGAAAAATCACTTTTAAAAATGAAGTTTTAAGAAATTATAATGTCAAATTTTCAGTGGGGAGAGGAAAGAGAGGTTTGTTATCACCACGTGAAAGTTTAATTCCTTTCCACTAACTCGAGTTTGCTGCGTCAACTGGAGAACTATTCTACTTTTTCGTTTTATAACAGACCAACTATAATTTGTTAATTAAAATCCTACAATCACCCTACACATTAAGGCCGAATTGTGCTTACTGGATAAGCAGTGACAGATACCTAAACACAGCATTGTCCTCTTTCTCTCTGCTGCTCATGTAGAGGGTGAGTTCATTTGCACAGGACAATTTCCTCTTCCACTGCTCCTTTCATGAGCTTTTTATTGTGGGCTACTTGGAGTCTTCTACTGAGAAACTACCAATAGGGATTAATTTTTTTGGATGTTAACTACAGACGTATATACCTGTAAACCACCAACTTCATACAAAACTAACCAGTCAACTAGTAAGACAGTCAACTAGAGGTCAACTAGTAAGATGTAGCAGCCAACTGGGACGTCCTCTTAGCTGGTGAGAATACTTTAGTGCAATTGTTCTTGGTACATTATTAAAGATAATGCAGGTGTTAATTCCATTTACCTGTGATTAATTCCACTAGGAAATGAAATCCCTTGAAAACAATTACAACTCTTTAAACAAGTACTCCAGACAGGAAAACAAAGGACCTATCAGTGCACTTCACCTCGCAATGAGTCAGCGGCATTTAAGTGCAGAACAATCTCTTAGTCTTACGTTTTAGAGTAAGAAAAACCCCATAGTTTGCTTGGTTAATCAAAATCTAGAGCTTGTAATCTGCCCTACTGCAGTTTCTTTAAAAATCCAGTAGGTAAACTGTAATTGTGGAACATGCATCTAACCATCACAACCTCTGTAGCTCAGTACCTTTTACTGCAGGCTACTCACAGTACCTTCACCACTCGCACACATTATTGAAGTCAGCCAAATGCTGTTGACGCAGGACATCCCCAAACCCCCCAGGATGTCCCAGCAGTAAACCCAGAACCAAGACTGACCAGCTTTCCTAGGGGATGGAGAAAAAAAGCTTATAAACCAGCTTGCCATGGATTTTCACTGTTCTGCTCAGTGAGGCACTGAGTCACAGAAGAAGCTTCTTGTTTTCCAAACCAAGTACAGTCACATTTCTCCTCCAGAAATGCTACTGACTGGCAGAGAGTCTCCAAAGTATTTATACCAAGTTTGAAAACAGGAATTCCACTCCTATGAAAGCTGTACTGCTAGCAGTGGCCCAGGCTGCCCAGGGCAGTGGTGGGGTTTAAACCCTGGAGGGGTTTAAAAGATGAGGAGATGTGGTGCTGAGGGACACTGTTTAGTGGTGGACTTGGCAATGGTGGGTTAAAAGATGGACTTGATGGTCTTAAAGGCCTCTTCCAACCTAAACAATTCTATAAGTCTATAAACCGATGTACCTGTAACGTAAGTCACGAGGCACTGAATGTGTCTGGACCTAAGCAATCCCCTTCAGCATCCTTTAACTAGAGGCATTCTCAGACATGGACTGTTGGACTTTTTCAGTTCAGCATCTTCAAATTAATACTCTCTTTTTTCTTCAAAACCGCTCCTGACTTTCCTAGGGAATTCTGAAGTGTCCATCACAGACCAGCTGTTTGTCAGAGCTCACGGCATGGAGCGATAGAACAGAGAGAAGACTGGAAGGAGGAGGGAGCGCTGCCCTCACGCCACTGCCCGAGGGAAGCACGGCAAAGGAGCCGGTTTATATGGACGTGTGCCTCCAACTCTGTCGTACCCTTGCTTTGTGTCGCTCCTCTAATTCTAATTTGGGATTAGGTATTCATGGCAGCGAGTTCGCAAGGCAGTGCGAAGAGCCAAGTAACTGGAAAGGAGAATGTTATAATCACTTACGATAAATGGATCTTCTTTTCTGGGAAAGGGCAAAAATAGATCTTAAAAAAAAAAAGGGGGAAGAAGAAACATTCTCCATTTCCCTTTTCACCTAAGGAAAAGTTTCAAATCCGTTGTAGCTATTTGGTCAAATAAAATTAAAGACAAGCTTTAATAAAGTTGGACAGAAAGCTTGTACCCAGCTCCCGCAGCACACACTCTTTACACTTAACAACACCCCGAGTTGTAAGGAAATATTTATAATCCCTTTCTTTGTGGAAAACAGTGTTACTAAGACATAAATTGCCTTGTCTGAAGATAGAAGCAGCAAAGCGGGAGAGCAGGGAACACGAGCTGTATTTCTCTCCGCTGAACTAATGCAGACACAGTTTTGGTTTTATTTTGACTGTGAACATTTCCACACATCCAAGTTTCCACAACAACACTTTTGGTTTTCCGAGGGGTTTTTTCCCCAGGACAAAATACAGGTTCCACGATGTTGGTTTTTTTGAACACCTAATTCTCCTTTCCAAAATGATTCAAAGGAAAATCATCCCTGAGCACTGTAACTGAGCCCTTCTCAGGTACCGGAGCTACAAGGCTGCTTTTCCCTATTTTTCCCCTGGAGTCCCATACGTCTGAACGCTTCCACTTGGCTCTCACCCCCGCTAACAGAAAGCAGAACATTAAACAACCAGGAGGTGAATGAAGATATGACAACGACCTTCTAAAAAGACACGACTGCATTTCAATTAAAACTTGCCTTTTGCTGTACTAATTGTTCCCATCACGTTAATATCATAATTGCTGCCATTTTCTTACATAATCTTGCTGCTCCTAAGAAGAAAAAGGAGATCAACTGGTAGAAAGCTTGAGCATGAGATGTTTTCAAGGCAGAGAACAGGAGATACCATTAATTTGTGAGCAGACTTTGCTAGAATACTATGGAATAACGCAACTCATTAATTCTTCATTAAGTTTAGGAAGCCAAGCTTTTAAATCATAATTAGACAATACCCACCCACCCTCCCCCCCACCAAAAAAGGTCTGTCAAGAATGTGCCTTCTGAAGAGACATTACGATGAATTCTTCTGCAGTAGAATTGCTAATGGATTAATAATTGGGTAGTTTGCTTAATAGAGGAGTGCTTATTATTAATAGAATTGCTAACAGTACAAGGTTTGGGAAGAAGCCTAGTTAATGATCCCGTACTTTTGTACAACGGATACGCAGAAGGTCCATTGCACAGTCCTGCTCAGAGCGTATCTCTTCTCTTGTCCTTTTGCCACTCCTCTTTCTCCTACTCTCCTCACCCAGCACTTCCACGCTTTCTAATTGGACAGGAAAATCCTTTGCACCTGGAATGAGCTATTCAGGATCTTGAAATGTTATTAACTAATATTAAAGAAAATAATCCTCTTCATTCCACGGAGTGCTAGAGGAGCAAGGACAGAAGGGACAGGTTTTGCACACATGTGGAGTAAGCTCTTGTTGTAGAATCGTTTTGGTTGGAAGAGATCTTTCAATCATTGAGTCCGAGCGTTCCCCCAGCACTGCCAGGGCATCACTAACCCATGTCCCTCAGTACCACATCTCCACGGCTTGGAAACCCCTCCAGGGATGGGGACTCCACCACTGCCCTGCCCAGCCTGGCACAGCCCTTCCCAAACCTTGCGGGGAAGAAACTTTTATAGATTCCCTATCTATAGATTTATATATCAGAAGCTCTTGCTAGCAACGTCTCTTAGCTGTTTCTTCTAGACCAGGTACTCAGGCTGCTTAATGTTATAGTCAGAGTGAATATTGAAATTTTTCTTCAGTCACGCCTGGGAGACGTTTCCCGGGGCACTTGTGGTCAGCTAACTACCACAGCCAGCGACCTTTGGTGGTTTAGTTGAAGAGATCACCCTCCCAGGAGGCAAGCATCTATGTCTTACAGCTTCCTTCTGTAGCAAGCAGCTTTTGACAGCTTTTCACCCTTGAACACTCCATGGGAGGGAGAAACAAAGAAACCAAATGAAAGAGAGAGGGACCAATGGAACTGCTCGAGAAGGATCAAACGGGACCTACATTCATCATGGTGTCTGGCTTGGTTCTCCGCAAAGAAGCAGAGGTTGATAGCTCAATGAATGCAGAAGCAGCGGTATTCGCACAGATCTCTCAAAGCTATTTCATTTAGGTCAACAGAACTTCCAGTAGCTTCAGAAGGTCTCTCCCAGCAACAGAACTTAGCTCACACGTGGCAGGTATAGCCAGCAAAAACAAAGAGTGTTAAGTGTGGTCTTGACTAAACTGGGGCACATCTAAATAGCCGGAAATGTTTCTCCTGGCAACATCCTTCTGGCTCTGCTACTAATAAAACATAAATTGAAATGACTTGTAAACTGTGTAAATAATGAGTGACCTACTATTAAGGAAGGCGAAATGAATTAGCTTTACTGCGGTTCCCACTGCAAGACCATTGACAGAGAGTGTCTGATTGCCGTCTATTCTAGCGCTGATTTACATCATTCTGGCAGTGTAAAGGGGAATTAAGCGAACATAAATGTGATCTATGTCCACTTTAAGAATCCCTTCCTGCCTCTGTGTGGAATAAAGGGAGCTTACTGTAAATAAGGCTGAGAAAAATGACATTCAGTTTGCTATTTTGGCAAGACAATAAAATTAAGTAATCCTCAGGGTAAGAGGTCTGAAGCTGAGCAATTATAGCACATGGCCTGGGAAAGGAGAAAGAATCCTCACCAGGTACTCGAACATTAAACCTGGCTTTAGTCAGGGAGACTGAAAAGGATCTTCTGATGCCTTTCCTGCTCAGCTTTCATTTCACAAAGAAGTACAAGGAACATCACCATCAGAAAGGACTCTGCCAGCATCGAACTTAACTTCACGACCAGAAAGCAACGTCAGGGTATTGGCAAGAAACAAAGTTTGACTGGTGGAAAGTTGAACATTCTTAAAAAGATTAAATTAAACCAACCAAATCTTAAAGCCAGGGTTTAAATGATCCTCTCCTGTAGCCCTGTACATACAGCGTACGTTTAGTTATTAAGGAGTTTGGGTCAAGATACAACATTTCAGGTTCATTTGTTCCCTAAGGATACGGACTCCAGAGGGTTTTAAATGCCTTGAAGTCCAAGGGAATTACCTCTAATTCCCAGAAGCAATCTCAGGAAATATCAGATATAAATAGATTTAAAAGGGGCAAGTTTGGAGGAGGAAATATCGATGTCTTTGTGGTGGCTTCTCCCTTTTGCATTGGGCTCAACTGCTAGTTAGGAGGAAACAATGATATGCCAGCAGAGACCACAATAAATTAAAATGCCACTATTAATTGCCACTGTTCCTTCTGCGGACGCATTGAACTGCTCAGGGCAGAGAGCAGATTTCCTTTCCGATGAAGGCAAGCTGATCTGTTTACCCAGAGATACTTGAGACGATCCCTTCAAACTCTCTTCTAACACCCCTTTACTTTTTGCAATGACAACAACAAAAATCTCGATACATGCCAAGATCACTGTCTGTCACATCGACCGACGGCGTTCCACAGCTTCCTCCAGCTCCATCTGTCTATACCTACCTGCTGCCTTCTGGTTTATGTTCAGATCATTAATGCTTTGAAAAACAGACTATACTGTTTTGTGCCTAGCACTGAAACAATAATAAACAAAATTCCGGATAAACACAAGGTCACCAAAACACCTTTGCAAATCCAGCCCCAAGCCTCTTGTCACTCGCTGAGTAGCTTTGGTCTATCTTACAAGGGTTACCTGTTTCAGGTCCCTGTCTGGTGTGCTACAGGGAATGCCAGCGTGGCCTGTATCAGCCTCAGCAACACATTTATGACTGTCTTGCCAGTAATAAATTCCATCGAGAGAGAAAGAGGATGCAAATATCCTGCATTCTGCCACAACACAACGAGCTGCAGGTGCACCGTGTCTTCCACATGCTTTTCACAGAATCATAGACCTGTTCTGGTTGGAAGAGACCATCAAAGTCCAGGGCTGCCAGGGCACCACTAAACCATGTCCCTCAGCACCACATCTCCATGGCTTGGAAATCCCTGCAGGGATGGGGACTCCACCACTGCCCTGCCGAGCCTGGCACAGCCCTTCACAGCCCTTCCCACCAAGAAATTGTTCCTCATGGCCAGCTCAAACCTCCCCCAGCACAACTTGAGGCCATTTCCTTTTGTCCTGTTGCTTTTCCTTGGAAGAAGAGCCCGACCCCACCTGGCTCCAACCTCCATTCAGGGACCTGTCAAGAGCCAGAAGGTCTCCCCTGAGCCTGCTCTTCTCCAGGCTCAACACCCCCAGGTCCCTCAGCCATTTCTCACCACACTTGTGCTCTAGACCCTTCCCCAGCTTCGTTGCCCTTCTCTGGTCATGGTCCAACCCCTCAAGGTCCTTCTTGGAGTGAGGGGCCAAAACTGAACCCGGGATTCGAGGGGCAGCATCACCAGTACAGGAGGACGATCCCTGCCCTAGTCCTGCTGGCCACACTATTTTTAAGACAACACGCTGTTCTTTTAAGAACTACCTCCTGACTCCATGAAGATAAATACATGGAAAAGAAAGAAAAAATGAGATGCCAGGTTCCTGACTGATAAGACTAGCAGAACACAGCACATTCCATGATGCTTTTAAACTAATAAAGACCCAGCACATACTGGTAGTTGTCACACATTCCCAGTCAGCACCAAGGCACAAGTTGTGGCTGTTTTGGTGGAGGAACACAGGGGGGCAACCACAGAGCTTCTGGCTACAGTACCAGCTTGTTTCTGCCATTCCCAGCTGCACTACGTGTTTGTCTCCAAGATGCAAAGAGAGCAAAAGAGAGAGCAGGTCACAGATTTAGCAAATGACAGTAATTCCCTGAAGATGATAAAAAGCAGCTTGTCTATCACCAGCCTCTCCTTTTGTGTTTGACTTTGAGGCACATTATCTTTGCAGAAAATAAAACGCAAGTAATGAAAGAGAGAAAAACAGAGGCTGTAAACAACAAAAAGCGAATCTCACAGGCCAACAAACTCAGCTGAAGTGTAAGAAAAAGCTGAGTGCCTGCCAGTCCTGGGTACCACCATGGGGCTCAGCACTCCTTCCAAAGCAGGCACTCCTTCCTCCACCATACAGCACGCGAGAGGCAGAACCAGCAACTCGTACGCGTGTCCTAAAATGCTCTTAAATGTCTTCTCTCCCCTCCTCAGCCTCCTTCCCTCCCACGTAGATGTCCCAGCTGCAACGACCCGCAGTCACATAAGCCTGACAACACTCTACCTTACTGAGTAGCCTTTTGTTTACTGCCTTCGATTCTCCCTACGTGGCATCACTCATTTCAACATATGCTACTCCTACACTTTGGCTTAATATGTTCTGTTACGGCAAAAAGCTCTGGTTTTGCCTCTGGTTTGGACCCACGCGCACAGCAGATGACAGCGTCTGGTTTTCTTACGGGGTAGGTTGTTTTTGTGCTGCTGGGGTGGTGGGCAGCAACGCCGCTACTCGTGGTTGTAGTCAACAAGAGCCAGCGTTCTGACTTTGTACAGCACCTCATGGGAGGCGTTCGCAGCCTGTTAGAGGGGATTGGAGGTGTCGCTGGTGAAAATAACACTAATAACCTTAGCAACTAGGCCATTACACCGTCCCTCCTTCTCTCATCAGCTTCAGAATGTCAACACCACATATCGTGACCATGCCCATCAAAAACGCAGTTCACAACATCTCATCCAACAAAGCCCTATAACACTGAGTCCCGGCGGGAGACCTGATGAAGGAGTTATTGCAGGGGATGCTACTCCAGGAAATTCACCTGCCACACCAGGGTCAGTCAACTGGATCACACAGAGGACGAAGTCCTCATTGGGGGTACAGAAATTATTTTGTATGCTAGAACAAGAAGAATGATGAAGCAGTAATTTTTTTAAGTACATTTCCACAATATTAAGGAATCAATACTGCAGAGGAAGGATTATTAAATAAAGAGTGGTAAGATAAAAAGCGGAGATTTTAATCAAGATATAGAGGTGTTTCCTTTCCATCCTTTGGGAAGAAAAGCCCCTTGAACAGATGGGTATTAGGCAGCACTGGAAGACAGCAATGAATAGCCTCAAAACTTAAAAGCACAAGAAAGCAGAACAATCTTTTCTGTTGTATTGATTGTGAGTGACCGCATGCCAGTGAAACAGTCTCGTGGTATATGAGAAGCAGCCAAACACGAGCCCGTGACAAAGTGGAAGTGTACGGCTGCAGACAGCTGCTTCCCTTCATCAGAGCACTGCAATCTTGGAGGCTGTGCAGTCGTGGTAGGACAGAGCCTGACTGCAGCCCAAACCTCACCTGCAAATCACCGGCATCATCAACGTGAGGGCACAATTCGGGAGCTGCTGCTCGAGTCCCTGTGGCTGTTACTCTGTGTGTGTGTAAGGAACAGATCGCTGAAGAGAGAGGACTTTTGTTTCTGCAAGTGAAATCTGGATTAAATCCCCACTACTAACACGAACCAGAGGTTCATCTCAAGTGCAGACACCGAGTTCCATTTCAGCGTTCTCTTACACCGGCTCTCTTCAGATGGGTTCTTACTTCATGGTACAAAATATTTGACCTTAGGTAGATAGTTTACATTGTAGAACCTCAGCATGGTGGGGTTGGAAGGGACCTCTGGAGATCATCTCGTTCAACCCCCTGCTCCAGCAGCTCACCCAGAGCAGGGGGCCCAGGATCGTGCCCAGGCACCTTTGGAATCTCTCCAGAGAAGGAGACTCCACAACCTCTCTGGGCAGCCTGGGCCAGGCTCCAACACCCTCACACCAAACAAGTTCTTCCTTATGTTACCTTGAAGCCAAACGACACCTTCATGGCTATGGAGGACCTGGCCTTCTCAGTAACCCAGCTACCCTTTGATTATATTTCCATGGCCATCATTATTTCTAAATAAATACAGTAATTAAGATTCAGTTTGCATCACCTTCAGCAAGCCCTGGTCTTCACCTTTTCCACTCTTTGGCAGCTTAAAATATAGCTTGCATAATGTGAGACCAGCGTGCCATTCACTGGGCAAAATCTTGCATATTATGCAAATTCCCCTGCGACAACAGATTACTATACTCTAATGATGGAGACTAATTTTCTATTTAATAGGGCATTATTTTACATTTCATATTTGAAAGCAAACACTGCCAATAAAGACTAAAAAAAGGCAAAAATCAGACAGTCATCCCCTCAATAGCCTTCTCTCCTAACTGCAAACAATAAATCACCTCGTGTAAGTAGTTTTAAGCAATAAAACTGCAAATAAGGCATTTTGTGCTGAAAATTGATTTCTATTGAGAACTATACCTCCATGCAACTTAATTTGTAACTGACACGGATTGCCAACAGGGCTTGCAGTACAAAAAAAATAGATGACAGTAACTAATCTAGCTGCATATTGGGAGTCTTGCATCTGCAATACAAATGGAGCTTTGGGGTGGTTTTTTCATAAATGCAAAGCACCTAAAATAGAAAGCTATTTGTGCAAAATTGAAGTGCAAGTGAAAGTGCTGCTGCAATACATCTCAGGAGTTCAACTAAGGTATACTTTAATTTTTCTTTTTCATTTGTTTTTAACATTTACTACAGCAGGGTATGATCACGCATTAGGAAGGCAAGATTTAGTGTTTTACAGGAATCGGAGCAGGCCTGAACAAAGAGCACTTGTACTGTGATAATACCAAATAATATCTTTGCTGGATTCTAAGATACACTAAAAATAAAAGCTCTGCATTCATGCACTACATTAGCAATGAAAAAGAGCCCCAGAGAACGTCTTATTTCTGCAGCGTGGATTATGAAGCTGCCAAGAAAGAAGTACTGCAAACTATTTTTACAATGCTTGTTACTGGTGACTGATAAAATTTATGTTGTCACATAGGAAACACAGATTATTAATACTTGGACAGAATCGCAGTTGTCATAATGAAATCAGCCTGCCTGTAAGCCAAAATAAAATAAAAATGAAAGGGAGATTGTGCTCTAGCCCATTTAAGAACTTCAGTCTAGATACAAGATCGGTTACGACAGACCTGAGACCTGATCATCACGGGATGAATTGGATTAGTGGGTACTTCTTTGCTTGATCGTTTGTTTCTTGTCTTTAGTGAAGTGGCTGCTTCAGTATTACCAGAAATGAGAACTGATTCGGTACATCCCTATTCTACACCCTCAGGGAAAGAACGCCAGTTATAAAACAATACTTGGATTCTCTGAATCAATTAAAGTATAGTACTCACACAACTGAAGTTAAATATCTGACCCAAATACTTTTCTGGATTAGAATTACACTGAATCTTTTGCAAGAAAAAAACAAAAAAACAACTCCATGGATTATTCCCAGTGACAGGTGAAGCTGCTGCAGGTACTGAACTTCTACATGGAGTTCTCGCAGAACCAGAACCATGTCTGACATCTTGGCCCCACCAAAAACAAGAGAACTGTGTCACCAGCTTCAACAGGGATATGATTTCCCCAAAGTGAATTGTTTATCATAAATAGGGCGCTTACGCACCCCTACGTAGGGACTTTTTTGGTTTACCTGAACCGTACCTGGGGTGTAAAGGTATTTTAAGCCCACTGCACAATGGGATCCAGAGCACAGACACCCCTCACCACCCTGCTGGCCTTCTTGCTCGTGTGGGAGCCTTACACACACATTAACACGTTTACGTACTCTATAAAGTCTATAAAGCCATCGCTGAATATAATTACAGGTATATTTTCTTCCAACTGAATTTTTTAGAGTAGGTCATCCTGTTGATTTAAGTAACTGAAATTGTGCCTGTGAATGTTTAATGAAAGTAATGGCGAGTTAGTAACGTGTAAGCCGAGACAATTTATTGTCTCATTCCCACTTCATTGGGGTTTCTTACTCGCCGTTACAAAGACAGTTTCTAAAGTTGTAATAAGATCGTTTCCTCTCCTCTTTCCTTCCCCCAAGCCTTTTATTCTGAGAAGATTAAAAAGAATAAAAGGATCTGGTCCTAAAACCTGAAGGATGCAAGATTCACAGTTCAATGCCTCTGATCCCTACTCAGCCTGCAGAGCAGGTATCAGGACTTTCTCTTGGACTAACAACATTCTGAAGCAGGTCACCGTGACTTGATCTTAAAGGTCTTTTCCAACCATAGCCATTCTGTGATGTGATTTTACACCACCCCACAGAAGAGAAGACTTAAAGCAAGTGTAAATAGTTCGCTCCCCTTTCAGAAGATACAGCAAGCAAGAATCGAGTCTTAGGTGTGTAATGTTATTCAAGGACCTGGATGAAAATGGTCAAACACAAAAAGACTTTGTGATGCGACTGCAATGACGATTAAATGGCAGAGGATGATGAGGCTAGCTGAAGCACCGAGCTTCATCACCACCCTGACACTCAACATTGCCATCAGCCGCACAGGCACGAACGGTGACAATTCACTGTGATCAAGTGGAATTCACACTGTAGTGAAAGAGAAATATTAAAAACCACAACTACCTTTGTGCTCCTTCCTTTTGAGTTATTTTATATATGCAGAGAGCCTAAGCTTTTCCCACAAATGTTAAATGGGGAAAAATCAGCATCGTGTTAAGGATTTTCAGCAAGCCGAATCTACAGCCGTATTTTTCTTCAAGCAGAAGAACCCTAAGCAGCATTTGTTGAATCACAGCTCAAGTGATATTCTTCATTGCAGCCACTGACGGAAGAGGTGCCACGATGGAACTGAACTGGGTAGTTTTGACCTAATCCCAGGCTTAGTAGTTCTACAACCAAAATACGACTGTGAGCAACTTGTTATGAAAAACAAAACCCTCAAAATAAGGTCTGAGGAGAACAGGAAACTACTCGGGAACCACTCCCACTGGAAGATCAATGTTTTTGTATCCTGAGGTGATCTGACAGTTGGACTTGAAGATCCTAGAGATCTTTTCCAACCTTAATGATTCTGTGATTCCCACACATTTGCAAGACGGGAGCAACAGTGGTTAAATCACAGGACTCTAAGCTGGGAGACTTCCCGCTCCTCAGTTCCTGTGAACTTCTAAGGAAAGCCACATAATCTTTCCAGAGTGCAGTCAGTCAGTCTCTGAAGTGATGCTCAGAATATTTCCATGCCTCCCAGAAATCTTAGGAGGATCACCTTTTTGTTATCCTGAGGATATGCCTGGACATCACTGCGCCTGAGACCAAAGCAGACACACATTAAAAATTCACCTTCTCTCACAGCAACAGACACCTCTCAAAGCAGAAACTTTCAGCCTGTCACAACTGGCTGAACCTCTGAGCGCAATTCCACAGCCATTTCAGCCCTTGGAAGCCTGGGCTGATACAAGTCCACCTCCTGATGGCCAGACCGGGCTTAAACTGCCATAAAACAGCACGAGTGGTGAAAAATCCTTCCCCTCTGGGTGCCAGCCCTCGTATGGCTCGACCATTCACACACCCATAGCACTATGCATTTTCATTTGCATATGTATTAGCTCTATATGCTAAAACCAATACTTATTTCTGCTCATTCTTGGAAGAAAGCTTTCTCATCACAATTTTTCTTAAACAATGCACACCTACATCTTCAGGTTGCTTTCCACGGCATCACTGCCTGCTTGATTAACTTCTATTCCATGTAATATAGACCCATTCACCTCCAGAAAGTTGAGTCTTGGCCACCTGGCCCTACATGAGCAGTAGCTCATCCGTAATTACGGATGGTTATTAACATAGGGTGTGACAGCATGCGAGAAAACTCTGATTTTCCTTCCTGAACATCACAGAAGAGCAACCTGCAAAGCTCAGCTCTGCTTTACCAGCTGCAATACGCAGGATCTTGTTTCACTGCTGAACAAACAGGAACATGAAATGCCCTCTCAGTAGCTTTCACGGTAGGCAGCGAGATGAGCGTGGCTCCAAAAGGCAGAATGAGAAACGCACCATTCAAATCCAGAAGACTTAAAATAGCAACATCTATAGGAAGACTCAGGTGCCAAACCCAGAGGTGATAAATCTTGGTGACCACAAAGCCTTGTCACCCTGGTTCTGACACGGGGCAGGTGTTGGCCATCGCTGGCTCAACACGAAGCGCAACAAAAGGCCCGTTTCTGTCAGAGGGGCACCAGGTGACTCTGTGCTGACAATATTCCTTTTCATAATTACCTTAATAATCATCAAAACTCCAGCTGCTTTCTTTTGCTTCTTAAAAAATGACTTAATTCCTTCCTGTAAGACTTTCCTCCTGTCAGCACCATCTGTCCTGACTAATTTTTACTCACAAGTCGGAGGTAAAGAAGGTGAGTGATGTAGTTACAAATGTGAGTAGCTGCACGGTTTCCTCACAGCACTGAAACTGTAGCTCGGGCGCAGTGTCTATGGTATAGATGAACCTCATCCTTCCTGAATTCTAAGACTTATTTGAAATTTTTAAGAAGAGCTTGCTGTCCACAAATCAGTCTGGATGTTTCCAGTCACATCAGGTATTAATTCACCTACCAGGAATACATCAGAGGAAGCACGCTCCGATAGCACACCTCTACAGCTCTCTCAAAACGCCAATCAGGCAATTGCTTCTGTTCCAGCTGTCAGGCCATTTAACAGACCTTCACCTGATCTCCCCAGAAAACACGGACCGTTCTGTACAGCAACAACATCACCAGGTCTAAACAAGGAATAGTAAGTGTCGAATCACGTGTCCTGAGAACTGTTTTCCACCAAGAGCGCCGCTTTCAGATTTGCATGGCTCGCGCTTGCTCTCTTGTGTAGTACTTGAAAAAAAACCCCAAAGTTTACTTTCTGCATGGAAATTCAGCAAATATTTTTTTTCTCCAGTTTTCTATTAAAAGCAAAATTGAACAGACTCTGCTTAGCTCAGAAGCATTAAGTCGCGTCCATGTGGATTTAACAGAAACACTTTGTTCCTTTGACTGCAGAGCTGTCAGACACTTTGTATGTGCTGGAAAATTTAAGAACTTCCATGGACATTTTACAAAAATAAGTTGGTCAGTCAAACTTAATTAAACAAAACCCGAAATGATGGCATACAGAATAAACCCAAGCATCTCCATTTCAATTCTTTTCCTTGTTTCAACTAGATTTTACTTCTCAGTGGCACTTCAGGAAGGAAAACCGAAATCTTATTTCCCATCAAAGCATTCCCAGGAACCTGACAGCCATATGGTGAACTGCAATCAGATCTATTAAAACGTTTGATTACTCCAAAGAAGATTTTTATGACTTTACAAATCTTACCCATTCAAAATATTTCCAAGCTGTAATCCCCGTTCCTATCCTGCTCTTTCTGCATTTCTGAATTTTTGGTTGGGTCTGAAGAAAAGGCAGCTTTGGTTCAGCCCCAGAAAGCTCCCCTCCTATTTATGCATACTGCAATATTCCCAAACGCAGACAATGCCCAGGGAAGGTATTCCAATGCATGTCATTACTCCTGAAAAGGCTTTTTGAGCTACAGTGATTCACCTTGTAGAACTAAAACTGGCAGCAGCAACAGTCAGTCCTCTGGGCTGTAAAACAGCCGACGATGCTGATTTGTTAGTGGCAACAAACCCTTGAAAGAAACTTCATTAAGAATTCAAGTTTGCTTTATGAGCCATGAGTCATGTTTTCATTGTTATAGTGATTTTATGTACGTCTTTGGCATGAGTAACAAACCTGGAATTTGGATTGAAATTACACTCGTAAAACGCAGGTATTTTCTCTCACTGTACCCGCTACCTCATAAACTAGTCTATCTTGACCTGAAGTGTATTTAATATTTAAAGGTTACAATTCACAGAGAGGCTCAGGTAATAGAAGATCTAGACCAATTTCCAGACTGGCAAACCCCATCCACAGAAGTTCAGACTTGCTGCCCTTTAGAGAGACTTCGCCTTCATTAACAGAGGAACCCAGAGTAAGAAAGGTCATCTCAATAATTCTCCCTCGAGTGGTTATTCACACGGTTCCTTTTTCCAGCCTTACCTGACACCTACTTCTTCTTCAGATTCACTTCCCAGTAAATTAGCAATTTATTCACCCTTTTTCCTAAAGGAATCGTCTGTCGGGCAGTGCAGGAAGCTTCAAACACTTGTCAGTCCCTCTCAGAAGCTTCGCAACAGCTTTTTTTCAAACCTATTAATTCAGAGTTTAGGCAAACTGATAGTTAATATTTAGATTACCTCTCAGAGCATATTTTCAATTCCACTCTCGGAAACGAGACCCCTGTGCTGGCTGCTGGATAAGGCACCGAACTGAGGCTTCTATTCCAAATTCTGACATTTCCAATCTTCTATCTCTGGTGAGGAGCTCAAGTGACAGGAGCTCTTCTCCCAGGCTGCGAGGTTATTTATTGGGTGGCCTCAGGGAAGGACACTCTCCCTTCCTTTTCCCACTGTTTTATTTATTTACTATATGCATGTTATATACAAAATGCTATTAGCTTACTTTGAAAAGTTTTTTGAGGTCTATGAATGAAAATAAGGCGGTATTAGTAATCTTGAATAGGTTGTTCATCTGATGCTGTCAGACAATTCCCTGCCTTTCTTAAGGAAATATAAATATGGGCATTGGTGTGATTGGTATTCACCTCGAAAACATGCATCACTGTGGCTGGTGATAAAAATAAATAAAAACATTTCTGTTGTGTCTCAGAGTGTTGAAGAAAATCATCTTCAGTGATGGATGTTGCCTGAAGTAGAGCAAAGCTACAGAAGTCATTTATTTAACAAGTTAAAGCAACAAACCAAACACTAATTCCTCTAACAGATTAAAACCGAAGCTGACGGTATGTTGCTAGCCAAGAAGAAACAGAACACTCACATTATTTGTTCAGGAGAGCAGCCCCTGAAGTATTAAAATGAGAATAAGAGATCGTCTGGAGCCTGTGCTGCTCGGCGCGTTGCTGTGACACGTCTGCTGCATTCCACCAGCGCTCAGAGCCGAGCTGCACAGCCCTGGGGGGACAAACCCTGCCGGGGTCCCTGCTGCCCACGGTCAGGCAAAGAGGATGTTCTGTGAAGGGCGATGAGCAGAGACAGCCACCAGCCTGTCTGCGTTCAGAAAGTTCAGCAGTGTCCCCTTCTCACTGCAGGTGTGAAGCGCCAGCTCTAGACATCCGACCTGGATAACAACGCTTGGTCTAACAACAGGAATAGAGAAGAGAGACACCCACCTAACAGAGCCCAGCAACGCAGGGAAACACGCACGTGTTCCAGAACACGGGGTAGCTGCTGCCTCCTGCACTCAGCTGCAGCGCAAGGACTCCCCAGTTGAGCAGGCCCAAGGTTAGGGTGAACCAGTACAGACCACGCACACCTCTCACCACCTTGGGCGGCTCTACGCTCAAGCTAAGAAGTCTCTTAGAGTTCCTTCACATAAAAAAGCTCATTTAGATACCTGTGCACTTAGATAAACAACGTAGTGCTGAGTTCAGCTGCCCGGTCTGTCACAGGGCACGTCTCCTGACACAACACTCTCCTCTGCGTGCTGCCTGTGCTCGCACCGTGTGTCCTGTGTCGCGTACAACACAGACATCGCAAAGAGCATCTCCTAAGGAGGGAGGAAACGCAGAAGGATGACCCATCTCTGCAAAACCCTGTCTCAAGAGCAGTTCTTGCCTGAGGGGGTCTGAGGAAGCCCTGTGCAGACGACTTTCCTTACTCTGATGTTGGCAAACCGAACTAGTTTCATATTTCAGATTAGTCGGAGTTAACACGCAGTTTTTACTTACGGTCACCTAACAATAATTCAAAATATGTTTTCTGAAAAGTGCTGGAAACCTGGTGCCTAAGCTACAGAAAGCACTCGAGGATGTGCCCAGGTTAACCCGGCCAACAAACGATGCAGATGCCCTATGAGATCTGTCTGTGGCTTTTAGGGTTGTACTTTCCATTTCACTAAGTGCCCAAAATTAAGCAAAAAACAAAAATTTTCAACAAGACAGACTTCAGTCAATTATTCTAATGAGTACCTGACACACTGATGCTAATTAATTGGTGACTGATTACACATCTTTTAGGCGGCAAGATGACTTAATGTTGAGTTTAACGAACAAAGCCAGAGAAAAGTTGCACAGCCACAGTTCACGTCATGCTAAATGAGTTGCATGTTAATTGGATGAAATGACTTAAAATAAGCCACAAAATGTCTGACCAATGCTGTGATGCAAAGCTAAATTGAGGGGGGACATTCTCCTATCTATCTGTCACAGCATTACAGAATGAGAAGCCAATTTCTGGTCCTAGAAGAGTTCTCGTGACTGTGCTTTGTTGTGGAATGAGTAAGAGAACCCTTCACAGTGACCTTTCCACCCACCCGCACGGAGAAGGGCCGGGCAGAGCTGGTCCCAAAGGTTTGCCTCCTGCCCCAAGTGCCCCTCCTCTTTGTTATTCAGGATTGGGCACCATCTCTCCCCAAAATTACATCCCTAAAAATATTTCCACAATAAACTCCTTGAAGTCTTGAAGGAAAGACCCGATCTGCTACATTCAGCATTTCCCACGAAGGGTGAGAGGAATTCCTGGAAGCATTCATTTCTTCACTGTGATGTTATTGTTTGCATCAGGGAGGTGTCCTTTCAGAAGGAGATGTTTCTTGTGTTGTAACCACCCACACATTTGACTGGAACCAGCATCTAATTATAAAGACTAAAAAGTAAGCAAACAACTGACTTCTGCTATAATTACAGCACAACAGCAGCAACCTAGGAACAAAGCTGTAGGGTTCCCTCCCTCCCCCATCTAGTACACCCTAAGAACGTTCAACCAAAGCAAATGCCTGCAAAACATGATTTTTTTTCTCTTTTCTAAAAGAAAGATAGTATCTTTAGTGTATAGTAAATTAATGCGACTCCATCACATCTGAAATGTCTGGTAAGAATTCCCCTGGCAAATCCAGTATGCTTGAGTCACACGTCAGGCAAAGAGACCGTTCCACGGCTTTTGAGGGCCTGTGTCTGCAGAACACAATGTAACACAGACTGGCCTCAGGTACCATCATTTCTCCCCCCCCCAGGGGTATGAATTATTAATTATTATTAATGCCTTTATTCTACTGTAATTCAATCTCTAAAACTAGTGGCGAGGGCTTACACGTGTAGATCCACAAGTCTCCACAACATCCTGGGCAACCCCTGCCAGTGTCTCACCACCCTCAGAGTGAATTTCCTCCTGATTTCCAATCTAAATCTCCCCTCTTCCAGTTTCAAGCCATTGCCCCTTGCTCTATCACCACAGGCCTTCGTAAAAAGTCCCTCCCCAGCCTACCCAAATCAAGATTATGACTTTTTAGATACCAAACACATCAATTTTAAACCTACACAATGTGTTTGTTTAATAAGGAGCAAACACCAACGCATTTTTTATACTGCCTCTTTCCCCTGGAGACTCTCCCATATTTTAAAATGGAGAAACTGACAATACAACCTTCAAATAAGACATTTTCAAATGATGGTAGAAAAGTTAAGTCACAAGACACGGAGCCAGAGACTTCATTAGCTCTCACAGGCATGGAGCTACTGTTTACTCACATGAAAGCAAGATGACAAAAGATGAGCCAACATGTAAGCAACTGTTCCTAGGTGGGAATAACTGAAAAGGTTGACAGCTTTCTACTTAAAAAGGATTGGGGAGAGAGGAAAAAGCTGTTTGTTGTTTACCCTTTTATGGCCAAAAAAATGGGCCTGATCTGCAGATTAAACTGTTCTCCCCATCAGCTGCATTTGAACAAACTCTTTTAAGCCTGCAGAACAGAAAGAAGTGAAATGCCAACTAACTTTGTCACACACCCCAACAGATGTTGAAATTCACCCTCAAACACACAGGGTTTCTCTTCCTTCCCCACTTCCTCTTTTAAAGGTCACACTTGGTTAGAAACCATTCCATGCTGAGCTACATTTCAGATTCACAAAAGTAACAAGTTTCTCAAGGGCAACTGGATTTCACCTTCAAATGCCTCATTACTTAGCTGGGATTCTGCCTCCACACCACTGCCTCCTTTGAAAACATCTTTTGCTTGCCCCAGCTCAAAATAAAGCATTTTTCAGTCACATTTCTATATATGAATAGATAAGTCTATGAACATAATACAGGTTTAAAAATCCGTCGCTGACACACAACGCAGCTCTCAGGAACTGTTTTTCTTTCTCTTGTCTAACTGTAAAGACCTTTGTAAACAGCAATACAGCTCTTACTTTCCAAGCTGCATCTTCATATATGGAGTATTTTTAGTGTAGCTTTCTCTTCTGCTGTGGAGCTTTGTCTCATGAGCACTTCAAGAGAGCCAAAGGAGCTAGTTTCAAGCAAAGATGAGCACTCTCCCAGGACACATCTGGCCTGATTCTCCACTCACTCGGAATGATACAACTCCAGAACAAGTTGAATTTCCTTGTTCAGACTTTCTTATTATTCCCAAGTATTCTCCTCTCTACTAAAATAAAAAAAAGAGGTATTCTCTCGAAGGCAATATATATACATAACATGGTTTCCACATTTCTGTGTGCAAGCTCAGAACTCCCCTGGCTGTTAGAAACGAAAACATGCATTTAGGCATTTGTGAGATGGTTTCTGAGAACTAGTACATGAGGAACAGAAAATGCATCCATCCAAGGTAACTTTAATCTTAATATGCACAACGAATGGCCAATGTGCTACAACTTATCGCAAGTATTTCTTACGGAGCCTGGAGTTCCACCTTACGAGCATGTATAATCTCACCCATAAAGGCCAGCTTCCAGTGCACGTACCAGCAAACCTCTGCACAAAAAACCCCACACATGCCCAAGTACACGAATATACAGCTAATCCTGGGCACTAAACCCAGCACTGTACCTATACCAATGCATAAAGTCACAGTAGTTGTACTCAAACAACTCGTCTTTACTTTGGAACTCAAGGAAAGTTGACAGGAGTGCAGCCAGCTCCTGCGAGAACGCAGGCGCACGGGGTGTCTGTTCTCGTCTGATGTGATACGCCAGATATTCTGAGAAACGGCTTCATCACCCTCTAAACCATAAACTACAAACGGCAAATTCGGCAATATTCCGTAACAACCCTTCAGAACCATTCCTCTTTATGCGACAGGAGGGATTCTGTGTTCCAGGTTATGGGGAAAGCACGATGTAGGTGATCCTCACCCCCCCCAGACATCCGCTCCCAAAAGAGAAGAAAAATCAGCTGAAAGTTGAGAGGAGAACAAACACATCTGCTCTTGTGGTCTGAGCACTGGGAACTGTTGCTCAAACAAACCTCAACAAGCAAGGTTGTCCTTGATAAGCAGACATATTTTATGTTCAACACCCTGACGTTTAACAGAACGAAACACCATAGTCCTTTCCGTAATTGTATCAAGAGTGGTCGGAGCCAGAAGGTGAATATGGGCAGAAAAAGAAAATCATCAGGACGCTCTGATATCTGTCTAAAGGGTGTGCTCAAATTGCTGCGCAGCTCATTCCGCACAGCTGAAATATTCAAAGCATTGGAGGGGATCTGACATAAGTTTGGACACTTTCTTTTAAGCTTTCATTAAATAATGATACATTACAAAGAAATCCGTGTGGAAGATGGATTCTCGTACCAGTTATAAGCATCACCAGACAGCTCAATCCAATTAATGTAAAATACTATTGGAAATATTAGATGTAACATTTACATGCATATAACACATGTAGAGTTTTTGGCAGTTTTGAACAAATGTTTATGTTGAACTATTGAAAGAAGAGCAGGATTCGCTCAAGTAGTTTAGGAGAACTAGGCACCCAGTTTGCAGGATCTTTGGAAAATCCCAGACTAAATAAATAATCTTCTGGAGGACTTGTCATGAGCTATCAGAGAACAGCTATTTTATTCAGTTTTCTTTGTTACAATCTCTTTTGAAACATTGTGACTGTCAGGAAAGACAGGTTAAGTTAATGTTTCTGCGTGTACCACGGACAGTACTGAACAGAATAAAAGGTTTTTTAAATAGGAGCTACAAGACTAAAGAATTATGACACTTGCTACAGCATACAACAATAATGGAAATATTCTGGCTATTGCTCTCAGAGAAACTGGTGGCCACAGGCAAAAGAAATGAGGCAACCCTCTGAAGGACTCAAATTCTTTCAAGTGACATTGTCAAAATCCAACCACAGGCCGCCCAAACCTTAGAAATGCAGAGGGGTTTTTTGGTGGTGGTGATTTTATTTGAATTAATCAAAAGGAATTCTTTTTTACAGTTTTCCTGGTTGACTTTTCAACAGTACACGTCTGCTTGCTCTGGGAACTTTTCATTATTCACTAGATGGTTGAAAGGCGTAATGCTTAGGCTGAAAACTCCAGAGACTGACTATGCGTTGCCATAATGCTTCTATTTTTTCCTTCTCTAAGGTGCAAGTGCTCTTCAGTCTTCCTCATCGCAGGAGGTTAACAGAATTGCTATCACACACCAACAACCTGCTGAAATGTCATTAAAAAACGCTCAGCTCACAGGAGGAGAGGTGGAAGAAGGCGCAGGCAACACCAGAGCACACATCTGAGTTCAAGCCAATGGTCCCCTTTTTCCCCGTTCTCTTCGGTGGCTTGCAACAGAGGACCACAGAAGATGGCAAGGAGAGGATGAACATGAACCGGCCCAGCTCCTTCAATGGAGTTAGGAAATCTACATTTAACTTTTTTTTCCCCCTCCACAAAAAAAAACCCCAACAAAAAACAACAAGCAAACAAAACCAAACCCTAACAACTATTCCACAAGGCTTTGTAAACTGCCGTTTGCAAAGGTCCTGTCTACCCTGAAACACCAGTGAGGAACAGAATGGTCTGTGAAGTGCTAGTCCTTTATCAGCAACTTACCCATTTGGCAGGTGAAATAATGGAAAATAAACAAGCAAGGAAAACAGGGAAGTTCACTTCCGCAGCGCGCTGCAAATCTGAACGGCAGGTCTGTGTGTAAATAAGGGGTCTGGCTGCTTCTTGGTTTTTTTCTGAAAATTCTGAAAACTCTGAACAGACTGGTCCGTAAGAGTGACACCACTTTGTCCTCCTGGCAGGAAGAGGCACCTGCCTAGCTCATAAACCCACACTATTCTCCAATGGGAAAAGGCAGCCAATTACCCAGAACAAATTGTGACTGTAACAGTGAAGATCATTTTATTATTGCCTGGAGGGTTTTTGAAGCTCTCCCTATGAAATTGTCTCGTAAATAATTCAATGAAAGTGATTTACTTTGGTGGAGAACTTAGAAGGGAAAGCCTTTCAAAAGAGCATTCTGTCAAAAGTTATTTAAATTAATTTAATTTTAGACTCCAAACAAATTGACTTAGGTCAAATTTCAATATCAATTAACAAAGGCTGGTAATTTCTTTGTGTGTTAAGTTAAACGGCTCAAAAGGAGCTAACAACACGGTTACGTTCACTCTATTCCTGCCCATAAATACTGCAACACGTTACTAAGAAGCAGCAGCCTCTGATCATAAGCCATGAAGAACTTGCAAGGACTTGAAACCGGCTGCTCTAAAGCTCTGCAGCATCTCAGTGACGCGTCCGGAGCTGAATACCCCGCACGCCGTTACTCTTTGGTAACGGCTGCATTTGGAGCTACGCTGAAGCTCATCGCGGTGCCATTCGGTGATAAAAGAACAAACCCGTGTTTATGGAACAGATCTTCACCCCCACAACTGCTTTTCACTTGAAACGCAGCAACCCCCGCTCCCTGGACACGTCACAGCCCTCCTCCACTCCAAAAAAGCCCCCAATAATTTAAAGAAAGAAAGAAATCTCTCTCTCCAGCCTTCAAATAATTGTGGTGTCACTGTTCACAGTGGACAAAGGAAAAAAGCCAAAGTGAACGTTGCTCCAATTTAATATGGAAAAATCAGCACAAAAGAAGCGCAACCAGTCCTAAATCTGATCATTTCTTGCTACTTTTGGGAAGTGTAACTAGAATTTATTCTTACTCCTACTGTATTTTGCCTAGGGAGAATTTAACCTGGAAAGAAAGTTAAAGCGACGGCCACAGAAAAGGAAAATGCCTTCATAAATACAACTTACAGTGGTTACCTGACTGGATTCTTTCCTACCCTTTCTTTCATCTTAGTTGTGCAGCTACATTTTACAGAACACAAATATCTGCAAACAGCTCTGGACCATCTTTTGAAGCCCTCTCAAACGGCTGCAGAATGGTCCTGTGATATCAAACACACCAGGTGTTGCAGGATGCGGTCCTCTAAATCAAAGCCAAGTACAGAGAAGCACATTTTCAGGTACCACAAGCTATCTTTCATGAACTGCCAATCCATCCTCAACTGCTGGGGGCTCGAGAGCCTGGGACTATGATTATTGCAGGACCCTAATGAGAGAATCTAATTTTCAGAAACTCAAGATTTTCAGAGGCAGCACGAATTTATAGGGAATTGGACTTTACTACTAATTCACATGTAGGAAAAGGCTTTTTCTTTAAATCTCTCCTAGGGTTTGATAGAAAAAAAGAGCAGTAAAGCAACAGTAACGCTGTGTCAACTGCCTTTTGGAGTTACTGGTTCCCAGTGGTTAAGGCAGCTGGTGGGAGGTTGTATCAATTCAATTTGCAAACTGAGCTTTCCTTTCCCTCCCTCTCCTCTTTGTTTTATACCAGGTTTTATTGGTGAACCAAGTACGCTTAAATCACGGTAGCTACGATTAAATGCACGGTAAGAAGGTTTCGTGTGTTTTGAGGTTGAGTACAAAGGAGGAATGCAAACTAGAGTCGTGCAATACAGCGCTGATACAGCGTGCTGAAGGTGGATGGTTGGGCCACTTCCAAAGTGAGAGGAGCAAACAATTATACACAAGTTAATTTACAGGGACAGTGGCACTTCACCTCCTCCTCCCACCACTCCAGATACTTCCCTTCATCAGGGCTGCACAAAACGAGGTTGTGAGTGACCTACCTCTATTTCTGCATGAGGGAATGGCCCAGGAGAGGGTTTCTTCAGCCATTTACAACGTGGTCACTCTTCATCTCCACCTCAGACACAAGAGGCAGAAAACCCTGGCACAGAAGTGCTAGGAAGCAATTAAAAAAAGAACCATGGCTGGCGAAACAAATGTTCGAGTCTGACCTGACTCAAGCCAAACAGGAATATTAACCCAGTCCACGCCCCAAGCAATCACCCTAACTCCCAATCTTTTACAGCACTGACAAGCACTCCTCCACCAGTCCTACTGCAACTTGAACTCAAAATGTCTTCCTCTGAACATTTTTTTGCTCTATTCCTGTAGAAAAGTTCTGATGTAGTGCATTAACAGGGATAAATAGCAATTAACTTGGTCACTCCTGACTCGGTTAAATTACCACCAAGCCACAGTACAACATAGTTACATCTCTGGCCTCGTGTCGATCTCTGGTTGTACCTTTTTATCCATGCCACTGTTCATTTTCTGTGACTATCTGCTGTAGGGATGGAATTAGGGCAATCCTTTCTAAAGCCAAGCACAACAGGAAAACAAGTGTAAGGTAACCTGCATTTCACAGAGATTTGAACTCTACTTCTAAAGGCCAAATCTCTAATACAGTTTTTAATAACAGTGAAACTTTGGCATGGCAGTTTAGAAAATAATGCTATTCTCCTAATCCTAATCATCAGATGGGATTACATGATGAACATTACATATTTTTAATACTGCAATAATAACAAAAGTGGAACTTTTTATAGAAAGATTTTCAAGCTCTTATCAAATATAAATGCTTTAGCATTTATACCCAAAGTCCCAAATCCCTATTTTATGCAACTTCCAATTACTCCTCTAAAATAGTACTTATTAATTTAAAAGCAGTGATACTTATCAACTTTGATGCAACCAGATGGCTACGGGCTTTGTCATCTGTAGCAACAGATTAACCCTTTCCGAGCTGCTCACCACTGAACATCTGGGATGTTTTCCAGCCACACTACACGTTGCAGAACTCATTCTCACACGCTAGTGACAGAAGTATGAGATGCTCAGGTAATACAAAATAGGATCTAATAACGAGGCAGCTGCAGAAATTCTAAAACAAACCTCTTTAGAAGAGTTTTTGGCAGAACTCAAGAGAAGAAAATGAAGCGATTAAGCAAGTGGAACAATAAACAATGTTAAATTCTGCCTGAAAAACAGAGACCTTGAGAGACAGCGTTCATATTCTCAGGAACAGGCTGATTGGGGGAAGTTTATTTTTGATGTATTCCACATCAACTCTCAAACAACCTTTTCAGGAGAACTGGGAGGAAAATGTTCTCTTTGTTTCTATATTGCACAGCAAAAACTTATGCTCAGATCTTGGCCGAGAAGTGATGACCACAGAAAGAAGCTATCAAAAGGAAAGGAATTCAAAATACGGAAAATCTGAATTTTCAGCAGAAACTATGTTTAATAGTAGGCTAGGAAAACAAAAAGGGCCGGCTGCGCAAGGAACTTTTGCAGCTATGCTGAAAAAAACCTGAAAAATACTGTTACTACATTTAAGGAAAGGGATTAGAAAAACCCCGTAATTGCTGATTAAGGCAAGAAGGCAGAAGATCTATGCTCTTTTCCCTGATGTGAGGTGCACTTTTTTAACATTCTGAAAAGATTTCCAGACAAAAATCCATTCCAAGCAGGATTTAAATCAAAAGGAGGAAACAACTGCTTGCTATGCTTATACTCAGAAGCCTTGAAGAGTGAATGGAAGCTGCTAAAGAGCTCTGAAACAATGGAAGAGATCACATCACGTTTTCAGAAGCAGCATTTTAAACCTGAGTCCCACAGGACAAAAATCTACAGTGATTATGAAAAGTCCGTAATGTGAAAAATCAGGGAATTTTTAAAACGCATTTTTCTCCTTTGAAGGTCTGCTACAACTCTCTCAAGTTCTCCTTCTAAAAAGAAAATAAAATAGATAGTAGCAGAATTTTGATGAAGATTTACACATGAAAATCCTCTTAGGGAGGCAGATTACATGGGTGGTAACAGCTAGAGCACCCAGAAAAATGAAGTAACGACTCCACTGCTCTGTCCCTTCACTCAAGGATTTGTACAGAAGTAAGAATACAGTTGTTGTCCAAGTCCTGGTTACTGCTTTAGGCTGTATATTGTGTAAATGAACTAAACCAGCTCTGCAGACACCACTGTAGGAACTGCAGGATTTCATCTTCTGCTGTGGCTGCTACAGCTCCATACGTAAATACAGAGTTTGGAAACTGAGAAAGGTTCTTGGCCATTGAAATAAAGTTCTGTCCAATCTTTATAGAAAACAGGACCTCAAAAATTGTCCTTTTCTATCCCTAAATAAACATAAGCCGAAATACTGACACCAGTGAGAGAATATGAAGCATTTTGCTTCAGCTGGGAGGAAAGCTGAATGTCCCCATCTTCCTGGACTTCTGGGAATACGATCCCTCAAAGAAGGTCTTTTACCAAGGAATATGGTAAAATTATTCCCATATTAAGAGAATTAAGGAAGAAATGTACGGAAAAGTGGAAGTCTTTCAACATAATGAAAAAATAACGTCCCTTCCCCCCGTATCTGGCCCTGACTGTTCAAGAAATCACTTTGATTTGAGACTATGTGCTGTCAGCAAAGAAAGGTTGTTGCAGAGCGTGCAAAGAATGCTAATTTCATTCGGTGGAAAAATAAAAATAAATAGATATAAATGAGCCTGTAGATTAAAAGAAAATCCTGTCTGAAAGGCTTATTAAGAGTAATTTGTTATGTTTTCCTCCTAATTACTGGAATTAATAGTAATAATATATCCTACACTCCCAAGATTAATGGAAGATGTTTCCTTTCTTGCCGTACACTTTTTCAGCAGGAAGCAGTTACTCAAAGCCCCGTTTTAAGAACTTGCTTCATTAGGGAAGCTTCAAATAGCTACAAAAAGAATCAAGTGTTAAATGTTTATAGACAGAAATAATCTGTCTCCTGTTTGGTTAAACACAGGAGTACGATCATAGTAGAGCAAAGACAAATTTCTTGCATGTTCGAAATACTGGAGGGTGACAATGCCTGTCAGCAGAGGAAGCGCAGCCCTCTGGCCCCATCCTGGAGGTGGTCTCCTCACGGATGAGATACCTGCAGCTTAAGGCAAGAAGGCAGAGATTGGGAACCAAGCGCTTATTCCTGTGTTTGCCCCATTTCCCAGCAGTATCCCTCGGAACACCGCTGAACCATACAAATGCAATACCGTAACTCTTCATTTTCCACCTTTTTGCCATTATAGCAGCAAAAATCTCGACCCCCTCCGCAGCTTCTCAAAGACATTTGTGGGGGGGAAAAAAAAAGAGGGGGAGACTTTAAGATCTCTTACTTTAAATAAATAAATAAGGCATCTGTTAGTTATGTCATGTCCTTAAAATAAATGTTACGGCAATGGTAATTGTGTAATTAAATTAGCAGGCTTTTCCATCTCCTTGATTCATTAATCTAAGAACTTGTTGCAGAAAATATGGAATTAATAAGTAACTGGCTTATAAAACCGATTTTTTTGTAATCTATTTGCCAGTTCATTAAAGAGAAACAAACAGAAATAAGAAAAGCAGCACAGGGAGCAATGGGGGTTTTTCTGTCTATAGAGGCAATTTTACACGACGTGATGGATTACTTTTCATCTGGTGGCTTCTTTGCCATTAACACCAAAGAGTACGTATTAAAGAGAAAATTATTACGTTTGCATTGTTGCGGGGGCCAGTTATGTCACATGAAGTCTCTCCCCACTCTCCCAGCAGTTCCAGCCGAGAAGGGAAAGGCCGTCTCTGCAGAGATGAGTGCTGGAGGGCTCGCTCCCATCTCTTTGTCCACCAGAGCTTTGCTTTTCTCTCTGACACCCCTGAAAACCCTTAGGATGGTTTTGGGTTTTCTCCACCTCTGCTACTTTCCCAGGTAGAAATAACACTCAAATCTAAACTTGTTGTTAGAATAGCCTGAGGTTTGGGTTGGTTGTGAAATGGATTGCTCAACACAGGTCTGATTTCAGGTTTGACACCTTGCCCCGCTACATGTCAACACAGTTTGTGGATCTCCTGGGCCCTCCTGTTCTCTGCACTGGGAGCCACAGCTTCTATCAGAGCATGGTGTGAAAAGAGCATTTCTGCTTCAACACAAAGCTGCTCATGACAGGTCTCCAAGTCCATAAACGCAGCTTGATAAAATACATGCTCTAAACCCTGTCTTACCTGTGACAAGTGCCGATGGAGAGCAAGTTACAAAACCACCCAACAGCAACGTGAGAACTATGTGTTAGGTAAAAATCCCTCCGGACTTGTGTGGTGGTACCACCTCCTCCTCACGTAACCAGAACCTGGGAGCAATGCTGGTGGCCGCCCGATGGTCAAAGCCACTACAGCAGACACTGTGTTTAGTCATCAGACGCTGAGGTTTTGAACCCCGTTTCAATTTGGAAGGTGGGAAAGCCTTGTCCAAATGCACCTCTGTCCCCTGCAGCTTGTTTTTAAGAAGGAAGTCTCCTAGATCCAGCTGTGCTGGAAGAGGGTGGTTTACTCTCCTGGATCACCGCTCTCTTCTACAACCCCTAGTACCACCCATATTGCTTCAAGGGGGAAAACAAAAAAAAAGGAGAAAATCATCTGCTGAAAGCGTTTCCATAACTTGTTTCTGTTAACTTCGCTCCCATTTTGACAGAAACAAATAAATGACAACTCACAAGCAGCTCTGCCAGCAGATTCAGGAGCTGCTAAGCTCCATCAGCGGAGCAGTAACGAGCATTTAGTGTTGAAGGCAGACAGCAGCAACATCTGCCACGAGTACAGACATTTGTGAAGAAAACATTTATCTACTCGCAGAGTGAGTACAGAGTCAGGCCTTTGCACTCCCTGCCCTCAGAACCCTTCTCCACAGTTTTACCACCCTACTCCCGCTCTGTATCTCCCTGTGAATCCCCATCCCCCCATTACTCTTCTAACCAGAATAATTCATCAACTTCACCATCCAGCTCCGCACTGCTAGCAAGTTACGACAGCCCAGGCTAATGAACCATCCATTCTAATCAGAGACACTCAATGTTTCCTTTTCATTAATTGTGTAAATAATAAAAAATAGCCCTTTGCCGTATGCCAGGAATCTGCTTGTGTTATCAAGGCAACCTCCAAATGCTTTCCTCTGACAAGCTGGGCATCACAATGGACTAAAACACATGCGGGGACCAAGGTATTCTCTTCCTCTTCAAAATCAGAGGTCTACTTTACATGCACTGTGGGTCCGACAGAGATAATCAGAGTGGCAGGGTGATCACCCTCGTTAAATCAAACAGATGAGAAACACTAATGTTTCGGAGCCAAGGGAAATGCTTTGTTTCTTTCTGGATTTTGCTCGTTTGGGCAATACTGCGGTTCTGCTCGTGCTCTCCTTTCACGGATCTCACCAGGAAAGCAGCTGTCCACGCTCTGTGCTGCTGCACGAGCCCTCCGGTGTCCAGGCTCCAGCAGAGTCCACTGCACAACAGGCACCCCACGCCTACTCAGCTCCTCAATATAATTTACACTAGCACAGGGAAGCAGCACGGTGCTGGTAGCTAGGAACTATCTATTCTGCAACACTGATTAATCAGGGAGAGGGACTCAAGAGTGTCTTAGCGCAGATTCTTAGGCTTGGCTCGAGGCTGGGTCAAAAGCTGCCTTTTCACACCAGCCTACTGATAAACTGGGTCAAAACCTCACTCTGCGAGCTGAAAAACTTCAAAAGCCATTTGAGGGGCTCAGGGAGTCTTGAAAAAAGCTCCCCAAAGCTTACGAGGGCTGCTAAAGGAAGCAGAACGGACTCTTGGCAAGGACCACCACCCACCCAGGATTAACAAACAAGCCACTAGTTCGATCACCACAGGGTTTAATTAATTCCTATGAAAAATGAACATGCAAAAAACAATTCAACAAAACATCTCAAACCACTTATTTCGGAGGAGGACAAGTTCCCTGGTGGGTGAGTCACCGGCCCAGGTTGCCCAGGGGGGCTGTGGATGCTCCATCCCTGGAGGTGTTCAAGGCCAGGTTGGACGGGGCCTGGAGCAACCTGCTCTAGTGGGAGGTGTCCCTGCCATGGCAGGGGGGTGGAACTGGATGGTCTTTAATGTCCCTCCTGACCTAAACCTTTCTATGATCTCACTTATACTCCCGTTTGACACAGAGAGAAAAGAAAACCTGAAACTACCACCAAAACCCCACATCTGTTTTGAGGGGAACCACAGCCTAGAGGTCTCACACTGCAGAGGCTGTTACGGCAAGATACCCAAAGCCCGCTTTGGAAATTTAATTAAACTCGATGTAAGAGTTCACAACACCGAAGTTCTAATTAATAAAGACAGTCCCACTCTGAAGAGATTTACAGTAATACAGTGGTAAAACAATAGGGCTAGATCCTCCAGCATTACACCCAAGAAAAGTCAGTGTAATTCCACAGAAGTACAAGTAAAATTGGTGTAAAGCCAAAAGGAGGGTGTCAGGATTTTCCATTAACAAAGACATTGCTCTTTCCACATAAGTCTTAAAAATTAACTGTTTATAGCTGCATTTTAAAGAGATATGGCAGACTTCACCAGGAAAACCTTGCTCCCTGGATCGCTGCCACAACGCACACTGTATTAGGAAATCATCTGAATTATTAATACAGCAGTTTATCCTGGACATTTGTACGGACACTGAGCTTCCCGGCTGTTAGTGCCAAGTTCAACTCTGCGCTGGCTCCCTGGAGAGTCTTTGCTAAGCAGAAATGAGAAGGAAAAAAAAAAATAAATCCACAAAGAAAAATTACTGCTTTGAAGGAAAGAGGGAGAGACAAAGGGTTGGAGAAAGCATATAAAGATCTAAAGGACCTTCTCTTTCCACGGCTGTCTTCATACCTAAAGAGGTCACAGCAATTAAAAAAACCTCTGGCCAGCAAGGCATTTAATCTGTGGGCATCGTCTTAGCCTTGCCCATCCCTTCCACTGTTCATAGCAGGAAGAAGATTCTCCTCAGCAATTCTGCACCCTAATCTTGTCCAGCAGAAGGAAACACTCTGTCCTTTATTTCTTTTTCTGGACTGGCTTTCAGGTTGACCAACACACTGGAAGTTGCAACGTGCAAGGGCTAAACAGCTTTTCCCAACACTACCATTTCCATCTCTATCTAGGCTAACCAGGTTAAAAGATGATCTTCAAGTCACAGACTATATATTTTCTGCCCAGGAAATCTGGCAAGCAGGGTCTGTAAATGCCACTATTGCCGTCTCTACTGCTGCAGGGCTTTGTCTTATTCCACTAGATTGGTTTCCTCCTGCGAGGAGGATGCTCAGGTGTCACCAGTGGGAATTTTTTCACCTTTTACTGGCTTCCCTCTGTCAAATACACACAAATACACAAACAGTTTCAACACGCTGCCTAGAAGCTTGTGGCAGGAGTCAGCAATGCTTTAAAGACACGAACCAACCTAAACCAATTCACCCTGACAACGTAAAAAACCAAAAATCTCCATGAAGTTCTGTAGTGACCGTATGCACCAGTAACAAATAACACCATTTACAAGACCCTGTGAGATCACTATGATTCGCTTCCTCACAATATGGAGCCGTTGTTGTCCCTGCCCTGCTTTCATCTGTAAAGTACCAGGAGAGCTTTGGATGAATTCAAGCTACCCAGGAGTGCAAAATCCACACAGAATAATTGCCTCTCAAAGCACAGAAAAGTAATTTATGGTAAAGGCATTAGGTTAGAAATCCAGAAGTGTTTTAATTTTACAGAACTGAAACAAACTCTGTTTTGATCTTAGGGCAAGTCAACAGCTGAGTTTATTTCATCCTTTGCAAACCTGGATAATCTCTTTCTCCCCACTCCCATCTACATAGGCTGGAAAGGTTCAGGGCTTGGGAGCCTCTTGTACATTTTGGTTTCAACCCAGCTTAATTTCCTTCGTGCTGGTTGCTTCAGTGCTTTCCTGCACAGCATGAAAATTAAACAGAAATTCCCCATTCTAAATGGTTAACAGAACCAGAAGTAAGCAACCAAACATAATCGGGCTGCAAGCTTTGACTAGCTACAGTTTGAGAGTCAATACAGCTAACGTAGATCCTGCAGTTGTACATCTAAAAAGACAAAAAGGCGGCGGGGGTGGCAGGGACAGTCACTGAATGACATTAAAAAGACAAGAAAAAGATTAAAAGAACTTTTTGGTCACTGCTGATTTAAAAAAGAGGCTATGAAGCATGAATAATAAACATTCTGATGCTTGACTGCAGTTTTCTTTAGGGAAACTTGAACATCCTTTGTAAACCAAAGAGATTACATTAAAAAAATACCTGACACTTCTCTATTTGTTCTCAAAACTGGAACAACTTACAGGACAACAACAAACTTGATCATTCAGGTCCAAAAAAAAAAGACACGGGAAGATGTTACACCTGAAACACGAGAATCCTCATTTGGCTGGGCATTAGTGAATGCAAATATTGAATAATACTACAAATCAATTTTGTTAAATCACTGTGAGCCAAAGTCAGTCTTAGGACATGGCCAGTAAAATCAATGGGATTATGTAAAGCGTTATTAAACTAAAACAAACAAAAACCCCTACAACACCAAACTGCCTTCACACAACTGCTACAGTAACGTGCTTTGGGTTGGTTTTTTAAATGGGTGCAACCGATTTTTAATCTTATAAACACTGCACTTTCACTACCTATTTCACCTTTGACTTATCGCTTGGCTGAAAAAACTGAGTCTGGAACTTGCTGGGTTTATTAGAGCAGCATGGTAGTCACCAGCAACACTCCGGTTGTCTTTCCCTGTCACGTCTAGGACCTGAGTGGATTTGCTGACCCTAACTCCAGCTCATCAACTATGATGATGTGTTACTATCTAGAGGCACAGGAGAAAATACAACCAAACACCACAAAGAATGGGTGAACTGCATCATCAGAGTAAAAATACACAGGAGCAGCACAGCAATTCATAATAGCAAGGAAAACATCAAAAGAAATACAATCCTTTGCTGAACAGGAGGCATTCTGTGTAATTATTAATGCAAAGAATGAACATTATTACCATAATGTAACTCAAGGTGCATCTGAACAGGCCCCCCAAGGGAAACAACTTGATGTATGTTTACAACCAAGCGTACCAGGGAAACAAAAGGACACTCCAGCTAAAGAGACATATCTATTTGTGCAGTATTTTAAAAAGGCAAAGATAAAGAGTGACTTCCAGATAAATCATCATCTTTCTAGGAATACAGTCTTCGCTCTCAATAACAGATCAATTTATGTTAAGGTTACACCTACAAAGGCTACACAGACTAATAAATAATTAATAGATGTTACAGATGAGAGTAGAGCTTTAAAAGCCCATCAACCAAATTATTTTAGGTGGTTACAACCACCTCACAGCTCCGCAGCATGTTCAATCATTTGCTCAGGTATTTATCAGTTATTGAACTTTTAAAATATTGTCAGTAGGCTCAAGTTAAGAGGTTGAGGCAGTCCCAGATCTTGTTAGAGATTAGAACAGAACCGTGAGGCAGAAATAATGGGCCTCCCATTAGGAAATAAAGCTCAACTCTTGCAACAGACTTCCCGCTGCTGCTACAGACCTGCTCCAGCCACTTCTTCCTTCAAAATCCCTTACAGATGAAAAGGTTTGGGTTTTTTCTTAAATATGTAATATTAAGCATTCTTCTGCATTCTGTTCAGGCCGCAATGACTGTACTCTGCCAGTGTCAAAACATGCCAGCGTATTATCATATACCTGAAAAATTAAGTCATAAAAATCTTAGTCAAGTGAATTGGTGAAAAACAAGCCAGAAAGTTGAAGTGATTTGTTTTGACAGTTCTTCCACCTAAAACTTTATTTAAGCCTCCATCTTCTTGGGAAATGTTTCGATCCTGACAAACAGATATTTGGCAAAGAAAAACTGTCCATGCCCCAAATGTTTGCACTGCCACGGCAGCGTGTAAAACCAGGCTGAGCTCTCGGCAAGCTCTCAAAGACGTCACTGATGCAGCACGTCCGGCATGAACCTGGGGGCAAGCACTGACCTGAAGGTCTTTGTTCGGCACCCTGCTGCTTTTCCTTCAATACTCCAGCACCTCAGCCTCTCTAGTCTCCAGCAGATGTTAATACTTTATTCTCCTGGAAAGCGGTCACTCACAGCCACCTCAGCGTAAGCAAATACATGGTTGTATCGCGCGCTCCTTGGAGAGTTTTTGGCAGAAAACTGCCTGTTGGCTCACTCTCTAGAAAGTGCTTGGTCAGAAAACACTGAATACAGTGCACGGATCCAAACTAGCGCGGTTACCTGACGGCTCGTATCAGTCTGCCTAAATAAAAGGGTTTTCTTTAGAAGGAGGTGAGGGCTTTGTTAGTTTAACTCTATTAATAAAGTTCATTAGTTACAAAGAACCATTTACGAGGGTGAGGGGAAAGGCCGTAAGCGCTCTCTAGGCTGAAGGGAGCCTGTAGGCACCATGAGTGTTAAAACATATTAAACAGAGCGAGCCCAAGAGCCCTCTGGAGTTTTCTTTGAGTGTATTACTTTTAAATTAGAGATGGGAAATGTTCCCTGTTGAAGCTGGACAGAAAACAGCTGTGCTCATTAAAAGAGGAGGAACTGCTAAGTAGTTATATAATCAACACTATGTAATTAACAGAGAATTATAATAGTAGATCTAACGCTGAGCTGAAGTTGTGTGCTGTGCAGAATGCTAACAGCTTTGCAGTCGGCTGCCCTTTACATGGCTCCCCTTGTTCCACTGCCTTGCCCAGGCTGCAGATCCAAACGCTGCCGTGTTCCTCAGGCTCACGTAGCGAGCGAGACAAGGTTTCTCCAGGCCAGCCTGGTAAGGAGTTTGCTCAGAGGGATCAGCCAGTCCAGTATTTTCTTACTGCCAAGAGGAAAATGTCTATGCTGTTGTGTAACAGAAGCATCAGATAGTCAACAAAAGCTTCCACAGAGCAGAAGGTGGAGAAACGCATCCAAGAATTCCTGGAGCCTTCCCCCTGAGAATTTTCATGTGCTCTTGGTCATTGTAAAAGCGAGCTGGGCAGAGAGCAGTACTGAAGCAGCCCTGTATTGAGAGCCATGGAGATTCTATCCACAAGAAAAATTCCATATGCGGCACCTGACCAGTCTTCTAGATATGAAGATGTCCCCAGCTCCCAGTATTTATCTGCAGGTCCCTCTCCGGGGGGATCACACGGGCTGTTTGTTGATGGCATCACTGGCCCCATGAAATATTGGCAGCGCAGTAAGTCAACAAACCTAGGAGAGACAGAGTGTCTGCCCCAGCTAGGGCCAGCAGGAGTGTCAGAAGAGATCTGAACGTAAGGACAGAGCTCTGAGGGAACGGTACAGAGGCAAACAGCACCAGCAGGCAACATGAGAGACGACGACACAGCTTCTTGTGGCCTCAGGGAGCTTAACAAAGCTCCTTCAGAGATACTCCTGTGGCATAGCTTCCACTGATTTCAGTGAGAATTACATACACAAACGCTTAAGGAAATCCCTGCCTTAGCCCCTCTATATCCAGTTCTACTTTACAGATAGAAATCAATCACTCTTTCCTAAACCACAGCCACCGAGAACTCCAGTACCACAGCAGTGCTGGGAGCCAGCCCTGAACGCACAGGGACCAGTAACCCTGTGTCACTGTGCCTGCTGCACTGCGTTAGCCGGAGGGCACCTCATGCAAATTCATTCCTTGGTGCCAGCAGTTCAGAGCAGGCAGGCTTCGCTGTGCCATCATCGTTCAGTGGAAACCTTCAAAACTCAGGGAGAAAAGTTGTTAGCAGCTCTAAACTATTCACAATTCCCTGCCATCGACCACGTCCAGCTGGCCCACAGGACAGGATCTTCCTACTTGGGCAAGCGTGCACTGAAACACCAGGGATCCAAAATGCCCTAAGGATCCACGATGGCTGCAAGGCTGCAGACCTGCCCTGCGAGGGCTGAGACTCTCCTCAGAAAGGGCTGTTGTGGAAAGGACAAATCCATTACAGCATTCATCTTCCACCAGCGGCACCGAGTTCAAGCTTTCTGGGATTCAGCTCTACTGCTGTATCCTTCATCCCAGCCTGTTTGCTGCCAAGAAGAGCAGGAGATAACACTGATAGCAGCTGACGGAAACAAAAGGTACAGCTGGGAGTCTTCCACAAACTGCTAACATTGGAAGTGATCATCAGTGATGAACAAAGCTACTACCGAACCACCACAAACTGCTTTTGAGCCACCTACTAGAGAATATATACAGATATATAAATAAACAGACCAGCTCGCTCCCTCCTCCATTATCCACAAGCGGACTGACAAGCATATTCCTTACCCCATGCCTGGATTTGGCACTCCATGGGATACAAACCTGCCCAATTCCAAACTGCTCTGGTCACATTTAAATACAAATGCACCAGAGGCACCCTCCCAGCGTTTCCTGACACAGGACTGGGTTTGCTCCTCTGTACAAAAGAGTTCTGATGGTGGCACCTGCATCTTCCACAATGAGCCTTTTGCTTTGTCAAAACTGAGAAGTCAGTTGGGCCAAAAGCTTCTAATCTGTTGTCCTCCTCCTCCTCCCTTCCCCCAGAGAAATGGGATATTCAGATTTTCAAGTAAAATCATGAACCAGCAAGTAGGTAAACTCTGAAAATACCACCCCAGAGTCCTGATTTCCTGGACGTTTTCTTTAACCACTAGATGACACTACTTCCTTATCTACCAGCCCACTTTTCCAAGGCTTCTGAGCACCTCCACCTCTCCTTGGCACCAGTTGGGAGTTCTGGGTATCAATTCCTAACTTCAACACAGAAATAAAATTATTAACAGACTACAAGAAAAACAGCTCAGCTACACTGCACATTTTTTCTTACATACTTTCTTTTACTTTGTGCTGGACTCTTCTCTCCCCTGCCCAGGCAAGCTGTTCCATTTAGATGTTTTGTGCATTTTCAGTCTCCTTGCAGTCCACTGTAAATTCCATCATTACCAAGGCATACCAAAGCAGATAAATAAATAAGGGCTAATATTACCTGAGCCTTCCAAACAGCTCGTTAAAAACTCCTGGATGAATCAAGATATACATTCAGAAGGGATTCACAACACAAAGTTCAAGGTTCTTATTCTGCAATGGGATGTTGAATCACGGCAAGTCTCAGGGATCTTAATCTGGATCCAGTGAATGGGCTGCCAAAACTATGACTTAGAATTACGGCTGCTTCCTGTCGGTCCATTTTCAGCGATTACTCAACAGCACAAGTCGATGTTGCAGTACTGCAAGTGCCACACAATGCACTTCTTCAAGTGGACTTGAAGAAAGTCAAAAGGACTTCTTCAACCGCTTTTGGATGGGTTTAATGATGAGGATTGGACAGACCATTTTAGCTTTCCATATTAAGAGGATTGTGTGTTTTATTTTACAATTCAAAATCTCCTTTTTTTCCTTTCCCTCAAGGGTTGTGTTTCGGTTTTTTTAATTGCTTCTGGAATGGCACACCGTCATTTAACCCTCTTGTTCAGTCTCATTTTCCACCTTCTCTATTTTCACACACAATTGAACTGACTTAGAGCAAAATAGAATTTATTAAGCTGAAGACGATGTGAGTAATCAACGTAATGCACTGTCTGCTAATCCCCGGTTACTCCATTCGTTTTGTACTGTTTATTCGAATTTTGGTCTACATTGTTTAGAGCAGAGAATATGGATTTTCTTCACCGAGAAGACTCATTCAATTGGAAAAGGTGCGTGATACTTTGTATGTTGTACACACAAGTACCAGCACAGCACTTGATAAAAGGACCATCAATCAAATCAGTGCAAGAAGCTTTAATTCTCAGGGCTCAGAAAATTCATCCTTTAACAGGCTGTACAGAAGCAGCAGCATGAGCTGCTGCATAAATGTACCTGGCCAAACCCTGGTCAGAAGGTTGTGATCACTCACTTCAAGAAGGACGTACGATTCCCAGTCGAGATCTGCCTGCCTTTGCATACGGATTAGTAGAGTTCACCTGTGCTGCAAACTGTTTGTAAATCAAGACCCCAATCCCAAAGACCCCAAAATGTGATTTACTATGCAGACTTTGATTCACGCCATCCCACCTTTCCCACAGCTTTGTCATCCCAAACACACCAGGAGCATAACATTCTGGGATGCATGGGACCATTATTGCAAGGAAAGATCGCAGAATCATAGAATGGTTTGGGTTGGAAGGGACCTCAGAGATCATCTCATTCCAACCCCCTGCCATGGCAGGGACACCTCCCACTAGACCAGGTTGCTCAAGGCCCTGTCCGGCCTGACCTTGAACACCTCCAGGGATGGATACAACTATTTGACACTGTAATACCATTGTACTATTTTGAATTTATGCTGCATTAACAATCAGTTTTCCCATCCCCCTGAAGCAGATACTGCAGCAAGTATAAAAACAATAAAGCAATGTATTTTCCAAGGAGGGCAACAAGGACAAATAAAAAACCAAAGACCCACGATAATATAAGTAAGAGTTCAGTGGCACAGATGGTTTGCTTAACAGACAAGCAAAAAAAATCACTGTCAGAATAGCAAAATCTATCCTACAATGCAGTATCAGCTTTAAGAAGCACAAGTACGGCAAACATGGAACCCCAACCAAAATTCAACACTTGTCCCATTTCCCCATGTCAGGGCATCTACTCTCATTTGAGCAGGCAAACATCTGACCTGAATTCTTGCTGATCTGCAGATGCCCAGATATCAAATTATAACCAACAGATTCAATCAACTGGATAATGGACAGAAAATTAAAACCAGCTCTGATTGCAGTATCTGACAGTGCTTTCTGTAACACAGGGTGGTCAGAGGGAGGAATATCCTATTTAAAGGAGGTAAACTAAATGGAAACATTTTTCTCAACATAGCCTCATGGAGATATTTAGCCCTTTTTATTTTTTAGTTAAAATAAATTAGACTTCTATTTGTATTTCATTTCACTTTGCTTCATTTCTAGCCTATGTGCCATTATGCTTCAATTTGCTCCCTGTTCCACAGCATTCATCATTTAAGGGAATCCAGAGTATCATAAGTACTCGGAGAAAATAACTCCACAGATTACACCAAAGCAGACCAAGCATCCACTTTCTGCTCACACTAACGAGCTACGGGAGAGTGTTTCCATCCTCAAGTCCTCATTTTAGACAGGGAAATTCAAAGGGCATTGTCAGAGTTAACAACGAAATCTGAATACAAGTTCATGACCCAATGTTACCTTCTACATCCAGATAAGCCACTAATTTTATCTCAGCTGAGGATCTATCACGTGGAAGTAACGATTTTCCCACTTCACAGGGTTCTTCAGCGTTGGCTGGTGCAATGATGAGGGAAACAAACACTTGTATAGATCAGTCTGCTCAGTTGACACTGTCTTCTAAACTCATTGCATGAGTTATTCAATAAAACACCAAATATGGTAAAATATTACCAAAATCTCGACAAGAGGAAAACTCCATTAGAAAATCTGGTTTGTCACTGAGACAGAAGGAATAATTTTTAATAATTTTTTTTTTTTTTGGTACAACCTCCCAGGCTCTCATGGTCTATACACACCACCACGGTTCCCTTTTCACATCCATCTCTGCTGCAACAGCAGCACCCTTGGGAGGCCCTCGAGAACCTTTAGGAGTTTGGAGGTTACAGGTGCCCTTTGTAAGCTCTGTTAAGACAGATAAGCAACTAAGGGATTGTTAAAAACCAGGAAAATTATATACTTGATGTGGAATCTCCAGCAAAGACAGGAGGGTTTGAGCATTCAGGACCTATTTGAAGTTTCTGCAATTAGACCCCTGTGGCTATCGGTGCCCTTCAAAAAGCCTGAGTTGCTTCCAGAAGCTGAATAAAATGCAACAAGTTATTTCAACGTTTTTCTATAATCTTCATGACAGATAAAAGCTTTGAAAAGGAATCTAACAGAAGACATGTTTTGCAAATTAAATATTAGCTACATATTTTTAAAGAAATAAACAACTTAAAAGAATTCTCTTCAGGTTCAGCTCTTATCAGCTAAATTGGATCTCGTCTGTGAGAGAGATAAAAATCAACAGTTCCCTATCTTTAATCTATGGTTTAATAAAGCCACTTTTTCCTCACAGGGATAAGCAAACCTGATTGCATTTCTGCACCTTGTTAGGTGTGCAGTTCAGGGTCTGGGTTGTTTTGTTTTGTGTTTGTTTGGGTTTTTTTGGGGGGGGGCTTAACTTCACAGCATCTTCCACTCTCCCTTGAGCCAGAGACAACATTTAATGATCTTGCCACCTATGGAGCCATAACCGACCAACAGCACGCAGGCTCTACACAAACACTTCTCTAGCAAAGGCATTAATGCAAGATTTTGTTTCACTTACCAATAACATAAGACAACAGTTTCCTGCAAAATAAACAGAAGGTCACCCTGTAGTGTAGCACTTATCCTGGCTTAGGTCTGCCTATCAGCAGCGTGAGTCTGAATAAAGTGGTAAGATGCACTCGGCTGGCTCTGAACACAGGTTGGTATTCACCCAGCCAGCTCCACAAAGCTCTTTGGGCCACTCTGACCAATGTTTCCATCTTTGTTTCTTCCCTGAACAACTGCATCATACTCATACAGTCCCAGTGCTACTAGAGGAACTTGAGAGAGATGAAAAGCCTGTGAGACCTGTAGATCCCCAGTGCCTTTCAGGATAAGGCTCTCAAGCGCTTGCTGAGTTACCCTCGAGCCTGAGGAGCTGTCTTTCCTCCACTTCGCCTCCGCGTTTCTAGCAATTTATTAACAGCCTTTGGAATCCAGATAAACAACAATTTTAACCAGCACATACTCACTGTATGAAAGCTTTATTCGATTAATTCCCCCTTGAAGCCATCTTCATGCATTCAACAAGTTTATTTTCTCTATTTCAGTCCCATCTTTCAACTCGCACCAAACCTACTCGCACAACTGACTTACCAAGTTGCTAATGCACAGATGAAAGCTGAGTTTACATCTCCTTTCTCATACAACTTCCAGCTCTCCCCTCCAGAACGCAATTCAGACTCCAACAGGACAAACTTTTTAAACAACCAAACCAAAAAAGCTCACAAACACCCCCTACCCCCCTTCTAGGTAGTCATCTGTCCTCAATTCACAGAATAACCCACCTAGCTAATGGAGGATTTCTATCGGTAGTTATTAGTTTGCCTGCTGGGGCTTCCTTTTTCTCTGCTAACTGTGGTTCTCTCTATTTTTACATGATCCCCACTCTGTCCAATTTCCTAGGTTTTATGTTCACGCCACTGGACACCGAGACTATCCAAGTGGGAAACTCAGCATTCCCACCACTGGGAATACAATGTCCTGGGGAGTCCGCCCAAAGCCCAGTAAAAGCTGCAGTTTTCTTCTCAACACCTTTGAGGCTTAAATACTGCAGATCAACCCAAAGCGTTCCATGATTCACCTCACAGGGTGCTACAGTGTCTCATCCAGCATTTGCACCCTCACTTCACAAGCTTCTCTTACCCTTTTCAAAAGCAAGACGCATGTTCAGCTACCTTTCAGTTTGGCCTATGGGTCTGTCCTTCCCAACCTTATCTCGTAACATAAGTACTTCTCTAAACGCTTAATAAATCTGTTTGTCCAATAATGGAAAACTAAGTTGATTCTTCTATAGCTCCCGCGCTATGGATTTCTTGGAAAAACTCTTGTCACTTTTGACAAATACAATCTCTCTGCTTTGCTGTGTAATCCTACCATAGGCCTAGCAATCAAAAAACTAATAGGCCCTTCACAGATTATATCTGAACTGGAATTACTTCTTTATAGCCTAGGAACATTTTTCATATTGAAGCAGCGATGTCCATTCCCAAAAAAAACCTGCTTGTCATTTTGTGTGACTTTTAAGTGTCTATAACGTGAAGAACAACTGTGTTTACCTCCCACACCTTAATGTGCAGAGTGAGCAACAGAACATTATTAATACATTTGTGTTTCACTGAAAAGATAAATCTCAGGTTCCAGCCTGAAGCTAAGGACCTGGTAGACTGATGGGTATTTTTCTAGCGCTACTACTTACTGCAAAATTATAATTTATTACTTTATGGCTATCCATATGGATTACAACAAGAGCTTAAGTGCCCTTGAGGTAAGGGCAAGATGAATGGAGAGACAGGTATGAGGAACTGGATGGATTAGTTGCATAATAAAAGGATACAGACAACCCCTCCAAACTTCGACTTTTCTCCCTACAGTCACAGGTCTGTTAGTTGCAAAAATTCATATTTTACCATATGAAAGGTGCTGTGCCACACACAGCTGGCCTTTTTACGATTTCAACCTATTAGCCAAGAGCTGAAGTCTTTTGTTTCTATGCCTAAACTTAATGAAAGCAAGTTTCCTTCATTATTAAAGAAAGAGTCCTATCATCAGGGTATCTAGTTCAAGTCATTACATGGTTTTTAATATTTGGGAAAGGCAATTTGCCTCTGATTTACCTGACTTCTTTCTTAGTTCAAGCTCGGAGACATTGCATCTGTTACGCAGCATTTAATTTCTTTTTGAACAGATCTGGAGAATGGTTTCCCTTAGGTCGGTCACTAGTAGTTCTGTGCAAGAGCTGGAAACCAAATCTGAATCTCAGGCTACAGTTCATCGCACAAGCTACGAGGCCACTACCAATACTTAACACAAAGCATATGAAACTTCCTCATCTCTAAATGTAATTAATAGTTTGCTTCACTATTCCATCCCTGGTGAGGTGTAATGCAACTCTTAAAACCATTTTACCATTTAGAACAATTGCTTTTCAAAGCAAAATTTCGGTGATTTTTAGCAGCACCCAGGAATACACCGACTAGCACATCAATAATCTGTTATGCTTTCAACCCTTGTAACTCAGGAGGACGCCCATTCAAAACAGCTCAAACAGACCCTAACAAAATTTGAATGAGTTTGTTTTTTTTTAATTGTACTTACTGTGTAAATCAATACCATTCCATTTCCTAAAAGATGCTGGCTACGTCATTTTGATATTAGAAATGGACTAAATTATTGATCCAAGTTACATACGCCTACATGGATTTAACATTCACCTGGACCATCAGACTTTAAGGTCCAATAAACCAATTCCTTTTTTTTTTTCTGGTTTTCAAACTTAAGTTCAACACCTGCAAAAATCCCCTAATTTATGAGCTGAATTGAATATATATTTCAACATTCTAACGTTACACAGAGGGGATGTTTTATTATTGCCAAGGTCACAGAAGATGAAAAGATTCAGTATTTTATAATGCCATCCATTACCTAACATGAAGAGGATTCCGAATTACAATGGTAAAAAAGCATAATATTTCCTCTACCCAAGGTGAAGTCTTACACCTGATTTCAGGTGCGTTGGTGTGCCAGTGCCACACGGACAAGCCTGATGCTGTTCAAGCACCAGCTGTTGAATGTTCACCTTCCCACCACACTTTGCTGAGCTAACAGCCTACGCAGCCCCAGGGGGGTCCACTGAGCGACCCGGGTAAAAGTACAACACAGCTTCCAGCATAGTCACAGTTTAAGCAAAAGAAAAGCATGAGGAATTAAACCTCTGACCTTGGAATTTCTTGCAAGCATCCCATGATATCTGAATCCTGGAATTTCTTGCGAGCATCCCATGCCCTAGCAGTGTTTTTTATTTGCAATGCAAACCCTTGGCAGGGGAACAAGAGGCTCACGAATGACTTAAACCTATTTCAAGGGCTCAAATTAGAACATGGAAAAACACACACAGGTCACTGTGCTACGAATTCCTACTGCTCAGGAGATCCTTCGCAAGGCTGAACACGCAGACCCAAACCTCACAGCCAGCGTGAAACAGCCGAGCTTCCAGTGCGCCTCAGCTCCTGCCAGTGATCTCACTCATGAAAATGTCCATGCAGGAAGTTATGCAATTATTGTATCCATTTCTCACTCCCGGGAGATCACTCATGTCAAAATTCAAGAGGGCTGTAAAATTTCAGCCTGAACACTGCAGTTTCCCCTCAACATCAGAGGCTTATACACTGAGGCGCTAGCAAAATGAAGCAGAAATTTATCATCCATTAAAGATCTGAAAGAAGTTAGCTACTGAAAAGGAGAAGATTAATGTGTAAATAGTATTCTGAATCATCTTGAAGTCCAGAAATCCTGGACTGCAGGCGAGTGCAGGGAAGACAGAGTTTAGGAGAGGCAAACGTGCCTGGGCCCAAAGATTTCTGAAAGAAACGGGTTTTTGCAAAAGCTCTGGACAGACACTCACAGCACCAGGAGCCATTTGCTGGCTCCATCATTGACAGAGTCTGTGGCCAGGGCCAGCTGGTTTCACCTGAAAACAAGATGGGCCAGGAAAAGAAAAAAAAAGTACTTTAAATAGCCACAAAGGATACCATTAACTACACAAACAAGGCACAGAGATTTAGGAAGTCTTTCAGAAACCAGTGTTTTTGAAAAAACTCCTAGGACAATGAAGTACTTCTCTAACTGGTAAATGTCAGGGGTTTACATAATATAAAGTAAGAAATAAATTAACAACAAAGCAATTAACAAGGATAGAAACAAGCTCGGAGTTTAGTGGCTGAAAACCTGAACAATTTTTTTCCAGCTGGGCTGTTTACTGCAATTACTTCAACATACAACATCATCTTTCTAATAATTAACAACACTGTAAAGTTATTTCCGAGCTCTTATTGTAATCAAATTCTGATTAACTGAAGACTTTACTGATGCATGTGGTTCCCCTCCACCCCCCCCTTTTGTAATTTTTTTTTTTAAATCTAAGCACACTCAAGCAAGCAGCTGAACAGAAAGACAAAGCCAACTTGTAGCAGTACGTCTCTGCAGATGTCTGCAATAATTGATTGTCTCAATCTTGCTTCCCTCGGTGTCAAACAGCACCTACTCCCACCTGGACCCATTATCATTCCTCACCATTAAGGCGGTTGAGGTGATTAGCACACACAGCACCCTTTCTGCCTGATGAGTCTCAAAGCTGCACAGATGTTGCCTTTAGAGGGAATACATTTCACAGACCTCTTCAGTTCAAGAGAAGGGATTTCCTGTGGCTAAAAAAGGCAGTTGTAAATGGCTACTGCCAGAATAGAGAGACAAGGGGAAAACTTATGAACACGCAAAGCTTAAAAGCTTTACTCTATTTCCACAAAATATGCCTCTGAGCGTATTACCACACAGCTTCAAATTCAGCCACTGCGTACAGACGCTTGGGCAAAACAGTTCATCAGTTGTGTTTGTTACTCTGTGCAGGTATATTTGGAAAGTTTCATTTAATTGAATGTGTTTCAAAGCACAGAACAGCCCTGCTCATACGCAACCGGGGTTGACCCACTTGCTCCTATGCATTTCGAACTGCTTTCCAAACGCTCTTCTGCACACAGAGCATTTGCAGCTCCTGTGAACCCTAAGAGTGACCCCACGAACACAGACACAGTTGTAACGAATCCAAAATAGGCTGTATTTTCCCAAAGAAGGGTGCTGTGGTGGTGGCTTAGTCTCTGGGTGTCTCCCCCCACTCACGCCTTAGGTAAAACACTTGATTATGAGACTTTCTGGCTGCAGTAGTATAGAAAACGCTGTCTGAAACACTCAAGATGTTTTATTATCTCCTCAGAAGGTAATTGTTCCATGGACCATGAACAGCCTAAAAATACTTCATTTAGAAAACTCTAGTTGAAGTACCAAAGAGGCTGCTCGCTTAGTTATTACGTTACAATGTAGCTGTTTGATCTAATCAGTGAATATAGCAAAAAGCACTATAGAGCTGTAAATAATAGGTATACATTTAGTGCATTTTTTCTTTTGATGCCACAAACCAACTCTTCTCATTTACCGTTCAATATCCGAGGTTTTAATTGCAGCCTGTCACACACGCTACACGCTCTTGTTTCTGAAAATTCGTGTCTGTAATAGAGCCGCAAAGTGCCAAAATGATCTGCACTACTGAGCAGCATAGCAAGTGTTAGGAATGTAAAATAAATCCTCATAAAAATCACCTTTGGCTGTTAAAACTGTATTCCTTACCTGTGCTGCTCTACTTCCATTTAAGTTCTCTTAATCTTTGCATAAGTCACTAGCTGCTTTAAAACCAACATATTACTTCAACTTCAGATGGTGGCTTGCACAAATAATGTAAGTTCAATTGCTACCATTTTATTTAGAAGAACCATGTTTTATTTTACGTTTTCCTCCTGCTCTATTAAAAGCACAGGAAGAAAAGTATGTGTTCATAGACACATAAAGCCTAAATATTTAAAAGAATAAAGGCTCTCAGAAGCTCTGAATGAATTAAAGCATCCTAACTTTCACAGATTAGAACTTTATCATTCTTCCATGCTGCAAGATCCTGACCACAAAAGTTGAACACACACAACTCTGTCCATCACCAGTAAGAACTTGGTTCAGAACTGCATTTCCCTTGGAGAGAACCAGACCAGTAAAAGACGCACATCAGCTGAAAAAAGTCCAGAGGAAAGTAGTAAGAACAGAAATATGGCCTGAGTGGAAAAAAAATGGGGTTTGGTTGGTTTTTTTTCCCATAGGCTGCAAAGGAGCTGATAGTGAAAACAATCCTCTTATCTCCACTCATTGAGCAGCTGATATCAGGAGCCTTTCCTTTTCTCAGGCACAAGCAGCTTGTTTCCCCTTCCTCCTAGCATTAGACTGATGTAAAATTCAAGGAAAGCCCCACAAAATAAGATAAGTCTTTCAGTATTAGCATCCCTGACTGCTAACTAGGATACTACATTGCCTACTCAACATACAGGTATGCAGCTACAAAACAGCCCCGTTCCCATACAGTCTGACTGACCTCCAGCAGACACTTTCCATGACATCTCCTCTCTAGAAAAAATGAGGTTTTGTGCACAGAAATGCAGGTTTCTTAAAGATAAAGCATCTAATTATAACAGAAAATACATGGCGATCTGATGCTTAGTCTTCTCAGAATCCCTTGAAAAAACCTCAGATAATCAGTGTAATTTCTCTCACATGTATGTGTGATTATTCAGTATATTCTAGGTGATATATAAATAGTAAACGGATACAACATTTATTAGTGAAAAAAACAAAGGAAATCAATTTCTTTTTTCCACTGAAAAAAACATGAAAATAAAACCAACTTATTTTGATCACCACCTTGAAGCAGAGCCCTAGCACGGGTTGCGGTGGGAGTCCAGGTTCTGGAGTCTCAGTCAGCCCTGCACTCCCTGGACACGTGCAAGATGACACAAAACAGCGCTGTAGGGACAGTGTAAATGGGGAATTTTTCTTGAAATGGAGGAAAACCAAAGCATGTTTATAAGAAGGCGCTTCCCTTGAGAAGTCACATCTTGAGGAAAAATTCTTTAAAAAGAAGACACACGGATAAAATACTTTCAGTCGACATGCATACACCTCCCAACACGTAGAAGATGCACAGCACATGGCCTTCAGCAGTACTGCTAGGACGAGTAATAAGCTTTTTTTCTTCCCCTGATTCTTATAACCTCTTCCTTTCAGAAACAGCTCTGGGACTACACAGCAGAACCCCCCAAAGTCTTAAGAGCATGTGTATTCTGCTCCTTTCACAAGTCATAATTCATTTTTGGAGACATAATTGAGAATATCTATCAAAACCTAAAAGCATTTGCTGACCTGGGGAAAAAAAAAAGTCTTCCTGGGACTCTGAAGTAATAGACTGCACTAAGGCTTCAGGCGTTGCTGTAAGCTTGCTTGTTTCTGGGTCAAAACACAAAAAAGTTGTAAAGTTCAAGCCCTATACAATGAAAGCCAGAAGCTGGTTACACAGTTTATTAGTTATACAAAATTACACTTGAAATCAGGGAATGTACAAACTGTAGGAAAGATAAAGGTAGATGAAAAAAATGAATATATTTGTGTAGGTATTTTAAAGAGGTGTAGCTCGGCTGGGGAAGAGGGAAGGGCAGTGGCTACACTTATGTTCTGGCAGCTTTGTAAGGAGAGCAACCTAAACCACGCAGGTTCTGCTTCCAGGGAATAACATAAATGCAGAGTCAATTTTGTTCATCAGTCCAACAAATCTAAGCAAACTTTAGGCAGTTTAAGTCCATCCCAGATTGGCTTACTACGTCTGGGTACTGGAGAAGCATGGGGGTTTCCCCACACACACACAAAGCCAGCTGAAGCCTGGCAGAACAACGACCCAAAGTGATACGTGCCACTACTTGGAAGTTTTAAAATTCCTTTTATATTTAGGAAAATCACTTCAAATTATTTCCGGTTCTGAAGGAAAAGGTGTTGGGGTGCTATCCCAGGCACTGTATCATATGGGGGTTTCAACTCCCTCTAAAGTTCCTCTAAAAAGCAGCTCAGGTTCTACTTACAGATTAATTTAAGGATTAATTCCCATCATGTATTAAAAGGAAATCATTTAGCTTCCCACTGACTTTAACAAAAATATTCCTCCACTGACCTTCCTTTTTTTTTTTTTCTAAGGATTTCAGACGTGTCCCCAACTAGTACAGCACCACTAACGAATTCAAATGCAAATACAAAAGACACTTGCGGAACATCTTCTCACCCAAACCAAGGCAAGGAGCCTAAAAAGAAAATCTCAGTCTGAGCCTCTTTGTTCCTTAGTTCTTCACTTGTGAAAAGGATAACAGAACTTCCACAACTCGCAGGGGTGTTGTCAGAGTAAGTACATTAAAGATTAAGAGTTGCTCAGATAGAGCAGGAATGGAGGACAATACCTAAGATAGTATTTCATTTATTCAAAGCCCTACAAAGTGCACAGCTTCAGAAACCCTGCAATACACATCTCAACTGCTCAAGTATTCCTAAATCATTCTAAATATATATTACCAAGAAAGAAGGGGGTTGCGGCCAACTGTACAACAGCTTTGTTCTTAAGAGAAAAAACAGCACTTTGATCATCCCTCCTTTTTTTTTTCCTCCCATTCTCCCACTTTTATCCCTATGTTCATTTCCACTTTGCATTGTTGCAAAGTCACTCGGTTTTGTGAATATATGTTTGCTCAGTAAACAAGTTAAATGGGTTTGCAGAACTCTTACTAAAATAAGATTCAGCCTTTACTGAATTGCTGCACATCGCCCGTTTCTGTCTGCAGATACATATCAAAAATAGTGAGGGTAAAATAAACGCACGGACCACAAAAAGTGTCCAGCTATGAATGTTAGCCCAAAGAGGAGAGGAAGCCAAACTGTGCCGTGGAACACAAGGAGAATGGTACAGCAAGAACCACTCAAAGGTCCAATATATTTTCATGACAACTTTGCATGTACTGAAGACAAGGGCAAAGAGAATTATGATGTGAAAGTTTCAAGACCAAGAAATATATCAAGAAAATTTTCAACGCCCATACTCTACTGACTTAAACGGAACCGGTTGCGAAATGAGATACTCAATAAGGCCAGTGAAATCAGCTCAGAAGTCTTAAATAAATTCACACGCAAAAGTGTTGGGCAGTGGCCTAATTCTGTTTCCATCAAAAAAGTTAATTAAAGAATGCTGTTTTACTTTGGTTTTCAGCTCCTTCGGGGTTTACATTTTGACAGTTTTCGCTTTGCACAAATGTTTGCAGAATTACAGAAAAAAACCCCTGCCTAAGCCTGACACCTTCTAGCACATTCAATCAAGCATTCAAGGACTAAAACCAATTCATCTCCAGGCCTCGCCAGCATTCCCTCCCCTCAAAAAACAACCCTGTATCTTTGAAGCCATGAAGAAAGCTGCTTAGCAGACTGTATTTTGAATATACGTAAGCTGCTTCTTGCCAAATCACACGGCAAGATACATTATCCTATAAAACACCCCAAATGGCCTGGCCCACCCAACTACATTCTCAAGGCATAACACTCCAAGCATGCAAAACTCAACACAAGCAAAGACTTTCTTGCTGTGAGGGTGTCGGAGCCTGGCCCAGGCTGCCCAGAGGGGTTGTGGAGTCTCCTCTGGAGAGATTCCAAACCCACCTGGACACGATCCTGGGCACCCTGCTTTAGCAAGGGGGTTGGATGAGATGATCTCCAGAGGAACCTTCCGACCCCCACCATTCTGCGACAACTAAAATACCAGATCACACAAGAAAACCAAACCAAACCAAACTGCCCACTTTTTTTTTCTTTATAAGGACTCCAGAGGCACCAATATTACATGCAGGCTGGGGCTTAACAACAGTCTAATTGCCAAAACCCAGCGCAAAGTTTCAAGGCTATTTCTCTGGCTTTAATTTATAGACTTGGCTCAAGTGAAGACTGCTCCTGTGTTAGCACAGGAAGAATAGTTTTCTGACAGCTTGTGTATATATTCCTATCTTAAAGGCAGCTCTTTGAAGTTCATAATCTCTTCTCTCTTTCATACTGTTTTTCAAGAAAAGAACACGTGTGTAAAGCCTTTATCATGGTGACTGTGTCTTGGCATTGTCTTTGATACTGTCTCAGTTTGTGTTGTAAAGATAATCAAAATTCCAGCTGCCGGGAACCCGAACAAGTCCCCATGCTCTTTTTTTTACTTCTCAGCTATTTATACCATCAGCTTTTAGCAAAATGTTTACATGGAGCATTACTAGCGGCACGGTTTCTGTTAGCGCTGCAGCAAGGGCTGTTTCTTCCCTAGCATTCCCACGGAGAAATGCTCTGCTGTCCACAGGTAAAGCAGCAGCGTTCTCCCCTCACTTTGGCACTCCTAAACCAGTAACGCACAAATGAACTTGATGTTCTTGATAGGCCTGCTTGTAGAGAAGGGCACGAGCCTGCAAGAGTGAACTCTCCACCTCTTACATCCCAGTTACTGTGCCTGGGCCAGAAGGCTGGGATACCAGTACAAGGGAAGCCCGCTTAGACTTGTTCTCATTTATTGCATTCGCACTGTGCTACGTGGAATTACAGATGTAATTATACACTGTGTCAAAAAGAACTGTAGCTAAGCAGAACTTCCCCTGCTCCCACTCATTTTTCCTTGTTTTAGGAAGAAGTACCCAAAAAAAAAATTCTGCGTGAATGCAAATTAAGAGCTTATTTACTCAAAGTGATCAATTATAGTAATAATTAATAACCGACCAATTTAAATAATAATTAACTATGATTGCTGCTGCTCAGAAAATAGTATTCCAAGTACATCTGGGGAAAAACGCTGTACATCAACATAAGAGACACTTGTCGTAACCTCTTCAAGTTCACGTCACAAGAATTCTTACTGGACCACAAACCAAACAAAATCTCCTTTCCCAGGAGCCCAGTGGCTCGAAGATCTCACCCAGTATTCAAAGATTTCTGCCAAGAGCTGATGTTTTAAGCAGCAACAGAAGCATGACACAAACCTACCTTCACACAACTTCCAAAAACAGCCTGAAAAAGCTCAGACTTCCACTGATTTTTTTCCCTTGTAAAGGGGAAGACAACATTTCACCAGCTTTACCTTTCTAATTACTGTAGGTAGGATGGTGTTTAAACATATACATTTTGTTGATAGACTGTGACTTCAATTAGTTGACTAGGTGATTTTCTATAATTACAATAGTTTGTCACAAGGTTGTTTTCTTTAATTTGTCTGCGCAATTACATAAATTAAATTGACTTCCAGAAGCATGTTTCTAGAACTTACCTTCAACGAAGACTTTGCAAATGAAGCTCTCTCCAGGCTCTTCAGCTTCCTGGCCACACCGAACACTCCCCATAGCAAAGCATCCCCTCTCAGCCTGTGCGAGACAAGACAGAGAAACACTTGAGGACAACTTAAAGCAAATTCTGCTGATGCAAAGCTGTTCTTTCTCCAACACTTGGCATTTTGCCTAGCCTGTATTTTGGAATGCGTGGCCCTTCCTTAAAATAAAAACGTGAAGTAAGAGCAATTACCAGTTTTGTCTGTGGCAAAGGGAAGGCGTGGAGGTGAAGATATTTGTGGTTTATTTTCAGCTCCGCCATCAACTTGTTACGAGCCCCTGGGGCACTCATTTAGCCTTTTGGCATCTCAGCTAACTCAAGTGCAACATAATTAATTCAAATATCTAATTACACATTCGCTTTCATCAGGGGACCACAAAGTGACTCCCAAATTATTATTATTATCAGTAGTTCCAAATAGCAGAGGTCACAGCAATGCTGTTAGTCTGCTCAAGGCCATCATTTGAAAACGCTTCGCTGTGTGGATTATCTAAAGCAGAAGGTATGTTGGCTCAGAAGCTAAAACAAAAAAGCCACCACCCCCCCTCCCGTGATGCACCTTCTGTCACCACCTACTTTAGGACAAAGTGTGCATGAATCATGACTACACCCAACGCGCAGCACCCCGAACCAACCTCGCTCTAACAAAAATGAGATTAGAGACAAGTCAGAAGACAATCAACGTCTCAGGGACAGCCCTGAAATGCATCCAGGTGTGAAAACCGTTTACTTAAACCAAAGAGTTCTCTTCTAAACTCTTAGAATATAATTTCAAAAGAGAACAGTTTAGGCCTGTCCCAGTTTTCCCACATTACACTCAATTTCCTTACTTTCATATCACACAACATAATAGCACATATTATTATTAAAATAATGGAAACTATTATGATTTTTTAAAACTTTTCAAGTCCATAGAAAACAGCATTCTGTTCTTCCCAACTTAGACTTATCAGGCATAAATGAGATAAGTGCTTAGAAACCATAAGCTAACAAAAAATAAAACCAATTCCAACTTCTTTCAAGCTTAACCTATGCATAGAACTTCTTTCTTAAATAATAATGATGTTCTTCACAGTGTAGCTCAGCAGTTTTTTTGCTTCAGGGAGACTGAACTCAGACCAACACAGTTCTGTGGACAAAAGTAACATGAAAGGTAGGACTGCATACCTTAAAACCTCAACATGTTCTACCTTTTGTCTCATCAAGTTACTTAAGAGTTTTGATAACAGGAGAAAGACATTTTTAAGGGATTAGATTGATGCCTTTAAATCGAAATACTACCTCGGGAATGCAGTCATCAGAAAGACCCACACAACCTCCAAGGTGTGAATTCCATTTTGTTATGCTCAGCATGTATTACCTGCCTAGAATAGCTCGCTAATTGTCACGTTGCCCACTCTCCTGTCATTTGGATGCCTGCCCCAGGGCATAGGTGCTGAGCAGGAAGATTTTCACCTACAGCATGTGAACAACACGGCGGCTGTTGTTGGCTCATTAGCAATCAGTCACGTCCCCCCAGTGCCAGCACCTACGCTGCTTCACATTTTGGTGGGTCCTTTTGCCTTCGATATCAGAAAGGCTCAATCAAGGGTTTTCACTGCTCTTTGGTTTTGCTTTTCAAGCTTCAAGACCAACACCTGGCCAACCAATTGCTGAATTTGCTCTGGTAATCCGCCTAAACCTCCCGGCTGGATTACATCTTTGCTGCATTTTATCTTTCAGTACATTATTAGGAATAGTAACAGGAAGTCTGGATTTTCTCCTGCCCACTGTTCTCTCCTTAAATAGCAAAACATTATTGTAAAAATAAGCACACGCATTCTTTGCTCGGTTTACTTGAGCAAGATTTCTCCTGTTTCTACAGCTTATGGCCACTTAACCACGCTGCCAGTCAGTGAGGGCTGTAATGAGAAATGGCCAAATACCACGTCCATCAAACGCCATTCCTTGCAGTTACAGCCTGGCTCACCAAAACACTGTGAACACCTCACCTGACACGCAAACGTTTTGCTGTTATGAGTATTTAGGTTCTTGATAGTATAGGCAAATAACATTTTAAAAGGAGCTGAGCGCCTCAAGAACCTGCACATCCCACCGGGGCTTGTTTAGGACCTTTTGAAAACTTCATCTTTACACCTCGAAACAGTGAAATCTCACCGGGGTTTCTAGCACCATGTGTTTTTACCCCATCTTTGGATCTAAGTCGAGTGTCAGAGGCAAAACTGCCTCAAGTGGGGGAATTTCACTAAATGTACTGCTAGTTAGCTTAAACTTTTAACAAGTGGCTGTAGTATTGAGAAATATCATCATCATACAACCATAGAATGGTTTGGGTTGGAAGGGACCTCAAAGATCATCTCGTTCCAGCCCCCTGCCATGGCAGGGACACCTCCCACTAGACCAGGTTGCTCCAGGCCCCGTCCAACCTGGCCTTGAACACCTCCAGGGATGGAGCATCCACAGCCCTCCTGGGCAACCTGGGCCAGGCTCTCACCACCCTCAGAACAAAGGATTTCTTTCTAATCTCAAAAAAATCCCCCCTCTTCCAGTTTGAAGCCATTAACCCTCACCTATCACTACAAGCCCCTACACAAAGTCCCTCCCCAGCTTTCCTGTAGCCCCTTGCAGACACGGGAAGGCCACAGAAGGCCTCTGCGGAGCCTTCTCTTCTCCAGGCCGAACAGGCACGAACCGAGCACCGGCTCAGAGAAAACACGGCAGCGTCACCGCCAGCACCTCACCCTTTGTGCCTCGCTCAGCATCTCCACCTCTGCTCCCTCCTCCTCCTCCTCTCCGGGCTCCCTCAGGCCGCAGAAGCCTCGTGCAGGCGGCGCCGCCATTGCTGCGGCTGGAACCGGCTGGAACCGGCTGCGGCCGGCTCGGGCCTCCCGCGCTCCCGCTCACCACAGCGGGCACCGCCGACTTGAAAGCCCCGCTCCGGGCTCGGCGTCAGGGAAACGCCGTGGGCGGGTTTCCTCTCTCCCGTTCAGGTGCTGCCACCAACCGTCCCGCAAAGGTCGGAGCAAAACCCGGGGAAGCCCCGGGGCTCCGGCGGGGCCTGGGCTCGGCTCCGGCGGCCCCTCAGGGAGCAGGGGACGAGCCTCAGCGGACAGAAAGCCTGCGAAGGCGAAGCGAGAGCCGCCCCAGCCTCCCACGCAACCGCCGCGGGGGCTCCTTCACAGGGCAACCGCCAGCCCCAGCTGCACGGCTTCCCAGTTCACGCTGGTCATTTAACCCTTTGTCCACTCTTGAGGTGAATGAGGCTGGGTCACGCGTTAGACAGCGGTGCTGCCAGGCCTTACAGCTACCCGTGCGTGCAAAAACCCCACTGCAGGTGGCCTGACACGCCCGAGCAGCAGAGATGCTCGTCCTGCGTGTTTCTAAAGCTCGACAGAACATACCCAACGGTCTTTCTTCTCCCCTTCCCAGCTCTTGAATGCTGGTGGAAAACCAGTCAGGGGATCCTTAATGAGGGATTTGTCTTGAGACGGCTGCTTCTGAACGCTGCGCGCTGCCTTGAAGCATCCAAATTACGGAGGCAAACGTGTTCTGTGTCAGCTTCTGCTGGAGGCAACAGCTTTATTACAAAAGCCTGTGTTGCATACTACACTAGTCTGACAGCTGAGGAAACCCACTTTGTTCATATTATCAGGAAAATAACACAAAAACAACAGAGGAAGGTGTTTACAAGCCAGTGCTGGCTCTCTGCGGCGAGGGCAACCTGCAGGCACCGTGGTCTGGCAAAGAAGAGAAGAGCATGGGCAGCGTTGCAGTGCCAGCTGTGCGAGAGATGGGCTCCTTCTCTGTGGTCACGGCTATGGTCAGAGCTGCCCCTGCTTCTGCAAGCCCAGGGCTGTCTGGTTTATATTTGGTTAAGCTAAATATCTTCTGCCGTGAGCAGAAATAACACGGAATTAAAGTGCCCGCGTTCGGTGGATATCCTCTTTGCTCAGTGAAACCAGTTCTGTCACTAGTAGCTACTACCTGAGGTGCTCTAAGTGTCCCTTGGAGAGCACAGTCCTCTCTCAACTACCAAGGGAACCTCAGCAGACCAGCCTCCTGACTCAAGTGCTTATGTTCGGTATGAAACCCAGCCAGGGTGAGTGAGTGTCTCTTCCCTTTCAAGTTTATGGGATATTGGGAGAGAGGAGCATAGCTACAGCTTGGCTACAACGCTGCTTTGAGCTGCAGTTCCATGGCAGCTTAAGTGGATCCGTTTCATATAGCTAACCTGGCACGGAACTAACCCAACCAAAAACCAGTCATTAGCTTTCTGCTAAGCTTCCTGACCTCCGACAGCTCCACACAGGGTCAGAGAAGCGCTGGAGCTGGCACAAGCAAGGGCAGGGGACCGCGACACCCTGCAATTAGATTAGCACAACATTAAAGGAGAGGCAGACCACTGCAGACAGCTGCAAGCTTGAAGTAATGATGAAAGTTTATGACACTATACCCACCCTGGAAGAACTCCAGGATTCCCTCTCAGGGACTATATATTCTTTATAATGAAGCTCTTCAGGGCAGGGATCACGTCTGCCTGTGAGGAGGAGGTAGCAATAAGAGAAAGTAGAAAAAAGGATGAAAATACTGGAAAATACAGACAGAAATGATCTGGGTCTGAGTCGGTTCCAGTTCTCTTAACTCAGATAAAGTCACGTATTTGGAACAAAAAGATAAAATTCCTTCTCTTGCCCCTTGTCCACCTGAGGTCCTGAAGCTGTTTGGTTGTTCCAGGGCCTGCCTCAGCTGGACACTCTTTTGACTTTGGTAAAAGCACACTAGTGCAATATTAAAGACCCACAACGAAGACAGAATACTGGATACAGCTGAGGGAGAGAAGTGGCTGAATATAGTTTTGTGTTCCACAAGAAATCCAATTTGGAGCCTAAAGCAGAGGAGAAAATGATAAAGGTAATATACTTGACAGAGTTTCACAGAAAGATACACTGGAGAAATCTATCCAGACCATTTATTCCTCTGTGAACAACTGGATAGACTCATTACAGATTCTGCCTTTGTTGCTCTATAGAAATGAAAATGCTAATTGGTTTACTTGAAGTTTAATTGAAAATTAATAGAATTTCACTAGAGATTTGCAGAATAGGACTAGAGTTAAAATGACATTTGATTAAAGTCACACTAAAAATGTACTCAAGGACATTCTGAAGACAGCAACAATGGCATTCCTTTTCAAAGTGGAAATAAATATTTGTCATTAGTAGCAACCATTAACAACACCTACTGTTTTTAAAGGAGTACAGTAATGCACAGTGATACTTCAGCAAGCCTCTGCCTTTCTCAACACCTGGGCAACTCAAGGTGAAAAAAAAAACCCTAAACTTGTTACTTTCCCTGGTTCAGTGCACCTCTTTATCCCTTGCTGGGATAAGAGGACACTTCAAGGGCACTCCTTGAAGTCATTCTACCTTCCAGCTGTCACTTTTCAAGGAAAGATCCTGCATTTTGCTGGAGTTCATGAATTATCTTCCTTTGTATTTTATTAGGACCTTACTTCTCTGGTCTTTTAGGTAAGACCCAATAATTGCTCAGTACTTAAAAACATAAGCAACATCAAGAACTGCAGTAAGTAGGAGGGAACGTAATCATCAACTTTACAGACACGGATTCATCATCATAGGAGAGCACAACAGGACTGGTTCTGTACCACGAGACACTTGACCCTGTGACAGATCTGGAAGTACGTAAGAGAAAACTGAAGCGCTGGCAAACGGGTTTCAGTGTAACAGCGTTTTGTTTTAAAGCTCCGTAAGCTCTGCTATGAAAAACAAGATGACCCAAAAAAGCCCCCAAAGGGTATCAGTCCCACGCTTCCTGCTGTTTTCTGCCAGTTTAATCTAAATGCAAGCCAGGACCCCGTGATGATTTGCGTAACCCTGGACACTCCAGCAGAACCTGGAAAAAGCACAACCTCGACTTTAGGCTGTAATTGCAACAGTTGTAGCCTACTAGGTTCATTCCCCAAACACAAACCCTTTGCCCTTAAAAACGTAACCATTCTTTCTTGGGGCCAAGGAGCACTGTGAGCAGTCTATTGACTACCAGACTCTGGCTGATGTCAGACATGGATCTTATTTTCCTTTCCGTTCTAGGGAAGTTCACCCTTTTACATGGACCACAATAATCAAGACAATGGAAAAGAGCAACCAGTATAAAAGAGCACTGGGGTTTTGAATAAACGGTGTTTAAAAAGAACTATACCTGAAGCACTTTTTTTTTCTTTCCCGCCCCTTCTGAAATAAATATGTAAGTGAACAGGGCCACTCCATTTCAGCCAGTTTTCTGTGAAGCTTTCTAATAGGTACTGGTTGAACGAACAACATTGGATTCTTACGATCCTGAAATAAAAAGGAAGAGGAAAAAAAGCAGATCTATCACTATGGAATGACACAATTGATGACCAAACACTTTGTTCATTATCATCCTGTAATAAAGGAAAAATGGCCAGGAAAGATTTGGGTGGATGGAGGGAGCAAAAACTCCTCCGAAGGCAGATCCACCTTCTTGCCATCTCTAATGCATTCTGCTTGCAGGCACTGTCTTTATCCTAAGCAGAGCATATTTAAATCCATGCAGCAAGCATGAGCTATACATTTAATGAGGGAGATGAATATTCAGACTTAAAGAGTAGAAGCCTAGCCAAGATTCTACAGTAAGTTTCCAGGGAAAGCTTGAACAAATCCATTAAATTTGTCCATTCATCTGTACATGACAGTATTCCCAAACATTAGAAAACAAGAGACACTCAACTACCAACTGAGCCCTGTGCTGTTGCTTTCCTCCAAGGAAACGAGGTCAGCTATATCTCTTCCCTAAGTAGGATTGTCTTGCCACTGACTCAGATGTCTGTCTTCATGAAGATACAGAAAACTAATAAATATTGAACACTGTCTTAAAGTAGCAGTGCAACTGGCCACTGTTCAACACTATTTTCACCAAAAATGTTTTAAAGAAGGAGGAAAAAAAAAAAAAATTGTTGGCCAACTGTAGAAAAATCTGTGCTTGAATATCATCAAATACTGGTGTGAAAGGAGCGTACAATGCTTCTGTGGAAATTAACTGGATCAACTGAATATTCATTTGATTGACTGAAATTAGATTTCTTTTATCATTACTATGGTAACCGGGTGGCATTTGATATTTACTTGAAGCATGTTACTATTTCAATACTACCACGAAAAGTGGGTCACCTAACCGCCACCTCCATACACACATACATGCACACTTACACGTTCTCCACGCCTGACTTAATTGCTTTCCTTTCCAGTCAAAGCTAAATCAGCACTAAAAGAAAATATCTATTGATCTGAACCACAGGGCCATCCGTTTGGAATATTGTCAGCAGCAGGCTCCACAGAAAATCGAGACATTCTCTTAAATTATCAGCTGCAATAGCACTGCCATAGAATCCCTTGATCAGTTTTCCTAGGAGGTCAAAAGAAGGTAAGAGACTAAAGATTTATTGGAATTTAAAAAGCGTGGGCTAACTGTACCATTTCTATTAATGATAAAACCAGAATTTTCTGGATATTCAGTGCATTTTCTATTTAAAGATCTGACTGAGCACCCACATTTTTAAAAGAACAGGCACCAAGACAAAATATCCAAGGAGTTACAGTTTAATCACTAAGAACAGTGTCACTCTCCAAGTCAACAATGTCTAGGGCACGGACTAGAATTTAAACCACAGCAAGAAAATCTCCTTTTATAACCCGATTTTTTAGTATTTCGGTATCATTAGCTTTTACTGCGTACAAGTTACCAATCCTTACAATGGCAAAGGATTAATTGCAACGCCTGAAAAAAGCCAACACGATTGCTGCACCTCAAGCGTTCACAATGAGCACTCAGTGGATGTGTCTAAAATCTGTGCTTCCAGTTTTCCACTCAGCTATTGCTTGTGTATAACCTTTATTGCTAATAAAAGGAACTCTAAAAAATTTATACCTTCATTGTAACATACAGCAGAACATACGTTGCCAAAGCTTTAATGTTCATTTGTACCGAGACTCCTTTATTCCATTTCACCATTACAGGTCAGTAAGATTCTCTAGCAGCCCTGATAAAAATGGGTATCAGGTCTATGCGACCTCTTTTTGCCACAACTAAATTAAAGAAGGATGAAGCCAGCGAGCTTCGTAACTCAGGGGTCAAACAGAAGTAAATGCGTTATGTAAGTCTCTTTCTTCTTTGAGTAGTTTCTCCACCAAGATGAGTTCAACACACAATAGGGCCCTGCATATTTCATCATTTTCAGTCCGCCTGCAAACGGAATAGCTGTGGCACCTTCTCCCTCTAGCAAACTTTTCTGGACCAACATCCCAGAAAACAAATTTCTGCAATAAAATTCCCATCTTCTGTCCACCAAGGGCTCTTCTGGCACGCAAGCACATCTTGTCTGCCCTGTGCTACACAGCGGATACAAACCTGAGTGGAAAACTTTAAACCTCCATTCACCTACGTCCTAGAGCACGTCAGAAAACTTAAATAATACACAATAAAGATACCACATTTTTGTTATGTTTGGCAGAACTGGATCCCTCATCCCCTGGAGAATTAGAAGATAGCCGAATTTGAAATTGGTCTATCACTAAGAATTACGGTTAAAGCACTACCTGTACCAGGAAACAAATGTTACTATTCCTTTCATCACTAACACCCCTCCCTCTCCCAATATGTCTCTGCCCCACAATTTAGCCTTCTAGAAGAAACTTCCCCGAGCAAAACGAATCAGAGAGGTGTGACAGCGCTAAAACAATTCTCCAGATCTCCCAGATGAAAAATGTCGGAGCATAAACCACTGAGAAACTCTGCAACTATTTCTCTTCACACAAGAAGAGAGTTCAAAAAATATATATAATCGGAAAGGCTACAAACAGCGGCTGGCTCCACGCATCTGCTGTGACTCTGCCTCGTGAGCGGGCACTGGAATTGTGGTGAGTGACAGCTGTAAAACAGATCTAGGTTCAAATCCAAGCAGTCCCTCATCTTGTATTTTAGAACTTCTCTGTTTTCCTGCCCATCTTTCATCCAGCACATCGGGCAAAGGAAGGCTATGTAAGCAACCAGCACAGAATCGGTTCTCTGTCCCTCATTGTATTTCACCATCTTCAAGCTACCACCTTATTACAGCCCTTGCTGAACTTCAGACCCTCACTTCTCAACCAGCTGTAGGGGGCTTTTCCCCACTCGGAACACTATTTTGGTTTGCTTCACGCTGCTACTTTCCTGTAGCAAAACTTTCCTTGTTGCAAAACAAACTAATCCTTTCATTTCAAACCCATGTTACTCTGAAAGCCTCTTATTTTGTCATTGTGCTGCATCTGTTCCAGAGCCAGATTTCAGCCTTCTACTCAAGTTTTACACCTCACAAGTTTAACCTCTCGGATATATTTTGGACATAACAAAATTGATCTTTTTTTTCATTCACAGATGCTCACATGCATCCTTGCCTCCTAACCTGAGGGCAAAGTAACTACTTAGCAAAGTCCCACTTAATTCCACAGGTTTAAGGTGAAGGTCAGGCAGCAGAGGATCAGTATGGGATGTTTTCCACTCCTATGACCTCCATCATCAGAGTTCACAAATGAGGAGCATTTATACTAATTAAAGCTGCCACACAGCTTGCACCACAAATCTCTCCCTTTAATATCCAAGATGGATATAGGAAGGAAAAGCCTTGCTCCGGGCTGAGCAACCGCGAAACTTCAGCTCCAGCAACGTTTAGCCCAAGGAGGTGATGCTGGCATTGCAGCCAAGGTTGTACTCAAGAATCAAACCACCACAATTAGATGCAGACACATCTAAGAGAGTGCAGAGACTTGGGGCAGGAAGGAATTCACAGCCCACATGAAGACATTCATTGCCTTTGAGCGGTACCATAATCATGTGTCCAATTTAGAGCGCAGTAGCTAGTTACTGTCGGCGTACACCTGACCTAAAACATTTTGCTCTTTGAATATTTCATTAATCCTGTCATTGGGAAGTTATCAACAGACTGCTAGTATGCATGACATGTTTGAATTGGGTTGTCCCAGAAGGCAGTTGCTGATCGCTAGACTGTTAAGTAGAATAACCCGAGTTGTCCATGAATCTTTGATCAAACCTGAAGAGCCCGTGTTAAACAGCTCGAAAGAAAAGACGGGAAGAAATAGGTGACAAGACATCAGTCTCTGCTAGTTAGAATGTTGGGCTTCATTTTGCTCTAGGGCCCTGGCAAGCAAAAAAGCTCATTTGTAACCACTCAGTAATTAGATAAGAACTTAGTAATAGAAGCCAGATTTATTTTAATAAACATTTCTTCCCTTTTCAATTGAACTGAACCCCACCTCTACATCACTCTCTACCAAGCACAGGAATCAAGCCCATGTCATCACAGACAACCAAAACTACCAACGTTGAAGCAGTCAGCACCAGCAGGCTGACGACACGAACGTGTCACTTCACGTTCTGGTATACTTCAACACGTCCCACTGCGAGGGGGACACTGCCACCCGGGACAGGTCAGCTGCCCTAAACACACATTTGTGTTCTGAGGAGCGGGGCGTGAGAACACGGGTGGAAATCTCAGGGAACAGCACAGAAGTAGGAAGATGGCAGAGGCAGCACCTTGTTTCTGAACTGTGAAAGAGCCTTAGAAATTCCACATTTCTGAAAAGCTCTTCACATGTCTATGGGCTGCACGGGGACGTGTACATCGCACGCTCGCTCCTAAGCCAGCCGACAATCTGCTACCGCTCCACGGGGTAAAGGAATTCTACTGCTACCGGAAGAACCTCACCATCCTAAGTCATAAGGCAACTATTCCCAGCCCTGCCGCTGATGAACCGTGGAGTCTCAGCCACATTGCTAGCCACATTCACCCCTCTGACCTACTGCTTCTTTTGTCTGTGCAGTTAACAGAAGCGTCTGGCCTCCCCAGACCTTGTGGAGATGCACATTCAGCACGGACGCTGCGGCCCGCTCGTTTTGTGCTGCTGGGAATGCACGTCCTACAAATCATTAAGTAGCAGTAAAATGGACAAGAGCAGTAATTATACCCACTAATGGCTGATCTGAGCTGGGCAGTCTGTATACTTTATTACAGTCATTCCGTTCAGAACATCTTAACAACAACATCCTCTTATGAATATGCCTATGCAAGGTCAAGCAAAAATAGTAGCATGGTGAGAAGGAAATCTTTAAGATGAGCACTCAGGGAACCATCAGTAATATAGGCAACACCAAGGACTCCGTTGAGAACACAGGGTCCCCAGCCGAGTATTCAAATATAGATTGGTCAACCAGGAACATTTGAAACCAATTACTTCTTTCCCAAGCAATTGTAATGGAATGATTATGCAGGCGGATGGAAAGGAGAGAATTAAACGCATTGGAGGAAGCGTGGGAGGACAGCAGCTCACTCGGTGATAAGATGTACTCTGTGCTTTTAATAAATAGCAACAAATTGCACGTATCCAGTTAAAGTCAAGCAGTGAGGCAAGTACTTGACTTTCCTGAACCCGGTCCAAAGAACTGTTCTCATCCTTGTTGGCTTCAAAAAAAAAAAAATAACAACAATTTCAGAGAGCGCAAAGGTGCCAGGATATTTCTCGTTATCTGACATATCTCAGGAAGGGAGCTTGTCATCAGCTCCTCAAATTGAGTCATCAGTACTGAAAGGACCGGCTTAAAATACTTCTTTTTCTACTGGCACCGTGAGCATGTGTGTGATTCTGAGGTAGGCTTTAATACATGTTACAAAAGAATTTATTTTTCTAACAGTGCAGCAGTGAAGCACTAAGTTCTCAGGAGAGACGGATAGACCAGGACTCCTCCTGAAGCTGAATTTAGTATTGGTTTAGGTTTGTTTTTATTATTACACATAACCTTTTCACTCAATCTGACATGAAACAGTTCTGACAAGTTTATTAAAACCTTTTGTTATTACACTTGACATTTACGAAGGGTAAATGATAAATAAGCACAGCAATGACATGTTTGCCAGAAATTCAGACTCTGGTAAGAAAGTCTTCTCCCCAGCCTCCTTTTTAAATTAAATCTACCCTCTTCAGTCATTCATGTCTCTATAGAAAAAAAAAAAAATATTAAAGATGTATGTAGTTTTTCTGTACTTTAACAACTAGTTTGATCTTGCTTTTGAATCCCAAACATCAGGGCTTCTGTTTCCAAACCACGGAGGTCTTGCAAGTAAAGATTATTTGTTTTCTTTAAGCAACAAGACAAAGGGCAGCGAGTTCTAGTGTAGTAAAATCACACTGAAATTTAATACGGTTTGACACGGATCACAACAGATGTGGATATTATAGGACTCATGCACTGGCTCAGCAGAAAGCACCGGGTCAGTGTTTAAGTGACACGAGAGGAGCAGCACAGCGAGCTCCACAGACTTAACTCCGTGGGGAACGTGGCTTCATCCCTACCGCAACCACAGGTTTATTCCCAGTGGAGTCAAGGTGACTAGGAGACAGAGCGGACTTCGGTCTAATCCCAGCCCAAAGCCATGACATGATGATGAAGGATACCCAGAGGACAGAGCTCAGAAGCGTTCCTAAGTCACAGAATCATTCTGACTGGAAGAACCTTCAAGATCAGGTCCAACGGTTAGCCCATAATTTGGCAAGTCCTAGCAGGAGGAAGCTTTTTATACTAAAGGATCAAGTTGAATTCTTTTTGCCTTTTGGTCTAGCTTATAAAGAAAGGAGCCTTACTGTTTTCCACACACTGCCAATTCGATGCTTTTGTTTGTTTCTGCCTGTTGCTGTGTTCTGCCGCTGCTCTTTAATACTTCCCGGGTCTCAGTGCTCTGACATTTCCACACTCCTGTATGTTGGAGCTCTGGGAGGGCAGGAAAAAAAAAAGATCGAGGCTGGCAAGTGATACACCGCAGCGAGCATCATCCTGCGGGCTTTGTTGCTGACCAGCTGCGTGAGCAACTCCGAGATGCTTTTCTCCTCCTGTGCTTTAAATCTCTAGTTAGGTAAGTGCAGCACCACGGGAGCTGTCGTTCAGTGTGTGTTTGTACAGCATCTATCCCAGTGCTCTTGGTCAGAATCAGCGGGCACTGCAGTAAATAAACAAACAATAGGGGAGAGGCATTTTGGAATTTATGAATTAATCCAAAGGCCCATCTCCTACGTACACGTAGCTTTCACTGGGATTGTAAGCTCAGTGTGAGAGACGTTTTTCTTCTCATCTCTGTGTGGAGAGCACAAGCAAGAAGGTCTCTGCTCAGTCACTGTTCTTCGAACTGTACCATGACCTGTAGACTGTGCACATAAAGCCACCGTTTTCTTGGAAGGGGCTGATACTGTGCAATAAAATGGACAAAACCTAGACAAGCTGGGTCACTGCTCTGCTGCAGTGTTGGCAAATCCAGCCTTGCTCATTACTTCAAATGAAAAGCAACTGCAAGAGACCAGTAGAATACTTACATGGGACCACCCTGCCATAGGGCAATTTTGTTTTAACTCCATCCTAAAGCCAGAGGTTGCAGAATCATAGAATGGCTTTGGCTGGGAGAGACCCTTAAGATCATCAACTCCAAATGTTCCCCCAGCGCTGCATGGTCACCACTAAACCACGTCCCTCAGCACCACATCTCCACGGCTTGGAAACCCCTCCAGCCATGGGGACTCCACCACTGCCCTGCCCAGCCTGGCACAGCCCTTCACAGCAAGAAATTGTTCCTCATGGCCAACCTCAACCTCCCCTGGCACAACATGAGGCCATTTCCTCTTGTAAGGATATACAAGGAAATGGCCATTTCAGCATTCATGAGGTCTCCCTGTAATTCAGTAAGAATTCTAGCTGTCATAAGCAGGTCCCACAGCTGGCCAGGTCCCAAAGGATTCACGAGGTTGACCTCCAGGTGCTCAGACTGGAAGTGGCTCTAGCTAAGCTGGCACACCTCTGCTGACAAAACCAGTCATTTCTCAGAATTCAGCTTAAATCACTGCAAACAGGCACCAGTGGGGGCTCGCTGGTGTTTTAACAATAGTCCATCTGCTAAGGGAAAAGGTCAGATGAATAAACAGCACATCAGAGCCCCGTTACACACTGAGGTTGCCTTTAAGTCTCAGCACATTTCAGTTTTTCCAGGACTAAGTCCAAAAAGGAACTAAAACTGGTGAATGGGAAGGAACAGGACATCCATAAATGTCACAAGAATATGGAGCAGCTCTAGAGCTCTACACACACCGTGAGTTTCTTACAGAGACTGCGTTCTTTCACAATTAGAGCTGGACTTCACGGACAGGATTGCTGAGTTATTTCCTCAGCATTACTGTATTATTTAAACGGTGGGGTAAGATCGCAAATGAAAGTGATCTATGTCTGAAAATGTGCTTTGGGCAAATGAAAACGCTCTGCATTGATCAGCTTCGTCAAATTCTCTGTGGCACTTTCTACTAAGAAAAAAAAAGTCAATCTTGTTTCATTTGCAGTGCTATCAGAAGACAATCCTTTCTCACGTCTCAGTAAAAGTGCTCTGGAGCTCTTCATGAAAGTTTGAATAAACTGAGGTTTTTGCTGTCAGCTACAAGACCTTTCGCTGGGATAGAAGTTCGGGTTTTGATTGTGTCTAATACTGTGAATAGCCCCAAAAGGACAAACCTAAATAACAGGAGCAACAAAGCTGAGCAAACACCACGAAGTTTGTACCACCCGTACTGGGCACGACTGATGCTGAACAAATGCACCATTTCTGAACAGATTTGACATTGGGCACTGAGAGATTAATCTGTTAAAACATAAGAAATATTGAGGTTTTCTATATTTAACAGGATGTTCAAGTTCTGTCACAGAGCAGAGCCATTCAAAGATTTTCCTCTGAGACTACTGAAAACTCATTTGCATAAAAATACAACTACTACGGAGAATCTTCAACCTTGTGGAGTCTGAACGAGAACACAGAGTAACCCTGCGTGCAGCTGCGCTACAGCGTAAAACCCTCCCCAGATCTCACACCTTGCATAAGGGGAGGATGCAAATAGTGAGGCAGCCAGCAAAGCAGAACAAGGCTATTTTCTTCCATATCATGCTTTAAAAGGACAATAATTAATACATTTCCAAAGACATGTTAAGGAGCATCGAAATTTATTTTTATAGCATTTAGCCATTTGGTTATTAATCGGTTTAAGAACCCTGTAATATCTGCATCCTGTAACACTTCTCGAGAAAAGTGAAAAAACTCAATATAGTCTCAAGTTAAGTCTGGAGAGCAATGAGCCTTTGATGTTTGCAATATTAAAATACTAAACACAAATACAAAGCGAGACTAGAATCACTACTGCCTTGACAGTGCTAGAAATAATTATTTTGACTGTAACAAATTAAACAGAAAAAAAAAAACCCCGCCTGGACGTGATCCTGAGCAACATGTGCTGGGTGAAGCTGCTTTGGCAGGGGGTTTGGAGAAGATTGTCTCCAGAGGAACCTTCCAACCCCCGCCATGCTGGGATTCTGTGAAAATATTTACTATGTACCTCATGGGAAATTTTGGCTTCTCCTAACCGGAATTTTCCAGGGACGGAATTCTCTAGCTCTAAATAACTCCATGTATAACCCTGCTGCTTTTAAATCGTCCTTACATATGGTCATAAAAGTTTACTCAGAAGACAAATTTCATATCATTTGTAATCATACGGCACATCCTGAGGTCACATTATCCTCTGCCGCAGAGACATTCGTCTGCATTTTGTATGCAGGTGCCAATAACAGAGACTGAAATCATATTAAATACGGAGAGACTGTCATAAAAGCACATCTAGCAGATAAAGAAAACCTTTACAAGCAGCGTGCTGGACAAAATCTGTAATAGGAAATAATCCGATTCATCGTGCACGTTCCCCGCTGAAAGATGTGCATGCAGGTACCTTCACCATGATGGCCTTAGATAGGGTTGGGTTCTTATTTTAAATAAAGTAGAGAATGTATGAAGGAAACCAAAGCCACAGGTATTTAATTTGTGCATTCCTGCAACGATCAAAACCTTTCACATGGTTGATGGTTAATTTTCATCTAATAAGCCATATTCTTGGCTACAGCCCAACCTTTACACGCTAATCTCATGGTGGAAATGTGGCAGAAAACACCCACTATTCCCTGACATGGGGCAAGTATTTACAACAACCGCTGGTGAAGCAAATCATAAATCCCAACGTGGCCCACCACTGACTTACATACAGTGGGATGGACAAATCCTGTGGCTGGGAGGGTACTGAACTTCTGAGAGCCAGGGAACTGTTCATTCGGAGCAAGGGAATATTCCCTTGTGCTTATCAGTCATTGATTGCCTCGCCATCAGAGAGGTCAAAATGACTGGAGAGACGTGTCCAAGGACTAACTACAACAAACCAGTAATGAAACAGTATTCTAACTTTGCGGAAAGCTTAAAAATAGGAAATAGTAAGGGGAAGATAAATTCATTTCTTTTGGAGAACAGAAGGCTCCAAGGAGACCTTATTGTGGCCTTCCAGCATCTTCAGGGGGGCCTACAAGAAAGCTGGTGAGGGACTTTTTAGGATGTCGGGTAGTGGTAGGACTAGGGGGAATGGATCCAAACTAGAGATGGGCAGATTCAGATTAGACGTTAGGAAGAAGTTCTTCACTATGAGGGTGGTGAGACGCTGGAACCAGTTGCCCAGAGAGGCAGTGGAAGCCCCATCCCTGGAGGTGTTCAAGGCCAGGCTGGACGGGGCCTTGAGCAAGCTGGTCTAGTGGGAGGTGTCCCTGCCATGGCAGGGGGCTGGAACGAGATGATCTTTAAGGTCCCGTCCAACCCTGACAATTCTATCATTCTCTTGGCAGACTGGTAAGTCAGAAACAATCAGTACCAGAACAGTGACGCACCAACTGAACGTAGCTGGGTTGTCATGGAGCTTGAGGCCGTGACCACTTCGAAGTGTGAACACTGGTGGATCTGGCCTCACACAGACCAATCACACTCAGACTAACTGCCTATCAGTTGCAACAGATGGCAAATTGTTATTTGTAATAAAGCACAGAAGTTACAGGATTCTGAACTAAAAATAAACAAGAGTACTTCTTTAAGTTGTACTTTATTTCTTGTAAGTCTTACTCATGGTATCTAATACTTCACGGTATGTATGGGTTTTAGAACGCTCACGTTAGTCCTGTGAAGATGCAAATTTCTCTCCTGCTTCCAAAAAAGCAGGTCTCGACTTTGAAGCGTTTGGCTCCAAGCAGAAAAAGATTCAGCATTTGCCTCGTGATGCCAAGGAAGCTTGTGGGGAGAATGACGGCCTGATGGTAAACAAGCTCGGGAGAAGATGATGGATATTACTGAATGAGTGGCTTTTCTTTTGATTCAAGACTTTTCTTACTCTTCCATCAGCCTGGGAGATGACTCATTAATCCTGTATTTTGTGTTAGGTTCTATGTAGCCTCCCTGTATTTCTGCGGTGTTTTTAAACTGTCAGTTATACGCACAAAGCCATTCAAAAAGCTCCGAGGACGGCTGCTAATTATCTCCAAGAACAAACAACAGTCCTCAGCTGGAGCGGCTAAATGGGAAAGCCTTTGTTATTTTTAGTACAAAGTCTGTAGTGCTTTTCAGAATGTTTTTAAATATTGCTTTGTTCTGAATATTGAATTGTTGGAGCCTGCAACAATGTGCTCTCAGCTGGGAGGCAGGACTGCCTGGCTTGGTTCTACCCTAGCTGCAATATTTCACAGCCGGCTCCAAGACTACGCAATAAATCTGCCCCCGCACAGAAGTTTCTACCATTCTACCATCAGCGTCCTAAAGGTGGAGGGGGAGGATGTTCTTCAAGTCAATTAAAACTAGTAATTGAAGAACAGATACAGTTGCTTTAAACTTTGGACTTTTCCAGACTTAAGTAGCTGAAAAATCCATCCTGCTTACTTCTCTCAAGAATATCATCATGCCACAGGGTTAAGCAAGACGAAAAATGAAGCGCTAATTAGAAAAGAAATAGTAGAAACAGTTTTAAAAGGAAAGGAATGTCAAGACAGCCAAGTTCAGCCTATGAAAGGAAATATAATGCAAAGCAAATTAATAGACATAATAAGGTAAACGGATGCAATTGTCAGGTACGATTTAGCGAGCCCAAATTAAACCCTGGTGGAATTTAACAGAAAGAACTTCAGATCTGTTAACCTTATATTACGCAAAACTTCTTTTTCAATTACCTCCTGCAACATGCAGCAGAACTACAGTGATAAGCAGTAACGACACGTGACAAACCAGGTAAGCACTTCTTACCCTTAGAATTTCTTTATTGTGAGCTAAACTCCGCCAATAAGGACGGAATCGACACCGGTGATCACTCCACACAATTCGCTGTAGCATCTCTAACAACAGCCAAAGCAAAGAGCTTCCCAAGTCAAATTTATAACCACTTTCTGGAAGAATCCACAACACACCGAAGGTTACACGGACACAGAACCCACAAGCAGAACAAAACTCAGCTCCAACAGCAGAGCTTGAAACCTACTGGACTGGACCTATGTCTTTAAATGAAAACTGAAGCGTCCACAGTCTTTCCAAACGATATGGGTCAGTGTGGATTTGCACAATTCAAAGCCTTTCTCTCAGGGACCACAGACACATCCCAGCAAAGCTGAAGAGACACGGTCACTATTGCTTTGCCTTAGATCTTCGGTATTAGCCAGGGCGTTATGGAACCCACAGCCCATCTTCTGTTCCTTCCATGCACATTTGAAGAGCTGCCACACAAGCAACGTCGTTTAGAAACCCAGAGCCTGACAATATTCCTCTTCTTTGACATTAACCAAAGAGTCTTGAACTCTCCATTGACTATGACTATCTCCACCTCACTGGTGTACTCGGAGCCCAAACCATTGTTAACTACGTTTTAGAATCACAGAATCATTTAGGTTGGAAAACACCTCTAGGATCATCAGGAACGCACACCTAGAAGCTCGCATATTGGAGGTTCAGTCAGTGTTTGCTATCATGGCAAAGGATTTCCAGGGACTATTTTCTACTAGTAGTTTCTGTTGCTTTTGCTAAAATGTCTTTAATTCACAGAAACACAAGTCAGCTAAATTTTCCAGTCTGTGTTACAAAACCCCCTTGCCAGGAGACTCAAATATTGTAATTCTTTATCGCTATCTTATACACGACATATTCAAAGATAAGCATAAAGACAAAGTCAGCGCCCTATCAAACATCAATGTTCTGAGGCTCAACATGAACTCCGTGTCCTACCCTTGGGCTGGGGAATGTCGAGCAGTACACCTTTCAACCAGAGAGTGGAAAATCAAAACACGGTTGAAATTAATAATGCTTTCACAGCAACCCTCTGCATGGATCGACTTACTCCTTCCTGCGGGCCTAAGCAGATGCTCTGCCCAATATATTTTTTATAGACAATGTAAAACCAGAGTTACTCCTGCTTGCAGACGTTCAATTGTTTCATGCAAACAACCTTTCTTCATCTCCCCATGACTTTCATCTCCATCTGCATCTCACTTCATTTTTTTTTGCCTGTTGCCTGCTTGAAACGAAGAAAGGAACAAAAGGTAACAACGGCTATTTGGATATCTAAATTTTAGGAACATGAAAATTGTTCTTTATGTTTGAAATTTTCACCCGTAGCCTTACCAATTCACTCACTCAGAGGTTATTCAATGAAGGAAGACCTCAGGCAGCAAGAACATGCCCATCAACTCGGACACCATCGAGATTACACCCCTCCCTTCCCAAAGGGGAATTCTTGGGCTCTCTTTCCTGCATACATGGCTTAAGCAGCTTCTTGTCCACGTTGACAAAATGTTGTCGCCTCCCACCACCAAGTTCTCTACTGTACCCATCAGCAACTATAATGCTCAGCAGTTCAAAACTATCTAAAGATACACCCAATTAAAGTGTCAGAACTACACAACCTCCTAAGTACCTACCAGGGATTTTTAAGGCTCTGAATTCTAGGAGACTGAATATACCCCGAACACAAACCTAACCACTTTATCTGCCTATCAGCAGGATTCCACTTGAGAGTTTCAGTAATAAGACAGAAATCAAGTGCCCATAACAATTACTTGAACAAAAGATTACGACCCAGATCCTCAAAGGATCGACGAGAGCTACATATGTAAATATCTTTGTGGATACAGATTATAATCTCCTATTCGGTTAATTGGTTGGGCTATGTTAAGATCAGGAGTTACCAAAGTGCTACAGCCCACAGAGGCCCTTATTGTAGCCAACGTGGATTGAACCACCTGGTTGTCCGAGCTCAGTGATGCCCACGTTCCCATGACACGTCTGGGCAGTCAGTGTGTACTGATGTAGACGTGCCAGGACAAGCTGTCCAGGAGATCATGGTCTACTGGAGCTCACCAGCGCTCCTTACTCCAACTCAACTGCTTCCTTTCAGCCTTGAGCAAGAAGACAACAAAGAGCCTTCCTCGCCAGTCTGAACAAAGATCTAATGGTTCTGAGATCACAGGGGAAGGAGGCTGGGGCTCCAATCCCCCAGTCTGAGTCTCCTCTTGTACTACAGCTGCTTTAGGTATTCTGTATTTTTTCTGCTGAACTGCTGTGTCCTATCCTATTTCTCTCCTCACCCATGAGAGGAGGACATTTCATTATCTGGTGAAATAATCCACATTTGCAGAATTAATCAAGCTCTTTGCAATCTCCAGGAGAGAGCAGATCTATTAAACATGTATTATTAACAATAATAAATGCTTCAAACCTCTGGGTACTACTCAACAGCCACAGTAAAAGCATTATCATAAAAAACGCATTCTTAAATTCTGAAGAAATAAAAGCTTGGGATCAGTTTGGTTAAGATGGTTCAGGCAGGGAATCCATCAGGAAAACCCATTATGATGAAGAGAAGCACTTATAGCACAGAAGGGCTTTGACAAGAAGCAGTCAAAACGTTTTCATCAAGAATAATGTATGTGCACTGTAAATCCCAGCTCACAAACACACCAAAAGACACAAAAGGCTTTTCCATTTTATTTGCATTTTGTTCAAGTAGTTACCAGAACGTTGGTTTTTTTCCTCCTCTCTTCCCTTTAAACAGTTTTCCACACAGACAACTCAATGCCTTTGATTCCCGAGTCACAACACGGGGATCCTTGTCCTTGTTCAATCAGCTACAGCAAGACTAAACAATCAAAACGACCCATCTACTTCATCCCGTTATTCTTTGCCTGCGGAGATGCCTTTCTGCTTCTCCTTCTAGATGTTGGCACAAATACAGCCCATTGTGTGGCCTCACAAAGAAGAAAAAAGAAAAGAACAAATAGAAAAAACGGAGATGGTGAGATGCCTTTTCTCCTCTCCCTAACCTCTTTGTGAGTAATCTGGGAGCTAGGAAACAAACCCTCTCCAGAGATGGCTCCTTATCAAATCACAGGGCTTTATGGTGCCTGGAGTGTACGGATCTGAGCAAGGAACATTCCTGAGAGCTGGAGACCACAACTCCTCCCATTGCTGTCCTGCTTTGACAGAGACACCACAAAGCAGCAGGCCTACGTTCAAACTCACTGGAGCTTCCTAAGATGCCGAAGGGAAGAGGCAGGCTTAGACATTTTCACAGAATCACAGAATGTGAGGGGTTGGAAGGGACCTCAAAGATCATCTAGTCCAGCCCCCCTGCCAGAGCAGGATCACCTACAATAGGTCGCACAGGAATGCGTCCAGGTGGCTTTTGAATGTCTCCAAAGAAGAAGACTCCACAACCCCCCTGGGCAGCCTGGGCCAGTGCTCTGGCACCCTCCCNCACCCCTCAGTCTCCTCTTCTCCTCCTGGCTCTATCACCAGTGAACTTTCCTAGAAGCAGAAGTGAGGGTTTCATATTTTTTGAACTGTTTCACTTCCCTGCAATCCCCACCAGAGCAAGACCCTCAGCGTTGAAGTGCTGGTTTGAAAAAATATTTTCAGTACCTCCTCCCATATACACTAGTGAAGATCTACCACCTGTAGCTCGCCTTTGAAAACAGAAGTCACACAGAAGAGTAGAACCGGACCCAGAGCCGAGAAGTTGCTTCTTACAAGAAGCTACTGAAGAAGCTGACTCCCTTCAAAGCCTCGAGCAGCTTGTGCTCAACAGGCGCTATTTGCTCTGCGGTGCCAGGGCCTTTTAACTACAGCCCTGCCAAAGGAGTGGTTTGATAAGTCCACAGAGACAAGACACTTTTTGATTTCTTCTGCTAAACCTGGATCTGCTATGGAAATACAGGATTGGGAACAGAGAAATGGAAGAGAGAACGAACAAAAAAACCAAACAGCATCTCCACTTGAATAAATCCTGAGAATTCGAAGATATAAATGACATAGAACATGGCACCAAAAGCATAGTCTATATGCTATCAAGGCAGGTCCTTGTTCTTGAAAGCTGATGAAGTGTTGAAGGCCCCATTACTCAAGGGCTAATTGCACAAAGAGGCACCCTGCAAAGTGACAGCAGACCCTGCCACCATCGTACCTGCAGCCCAGAGCACGTGATGGCCCCGGAGAGAGGAGCACTGCTTGGGGGAACTGCTGCCACAGCTCCTTGGAAGAGCTGGCAACATCTGTTTTTAAAGCCTTGTCTCTCCCCTTTCCTCCACCAAAACTACAAAGGAAAAAGCAGAAAGGGAAGGGCAAAGTAAGTCCACCAGCCTTGTGAGCTCCACAAGGTAGAAAATTAAACCAGGCTGAAAAAACCCACAAGAAGCCCCTGGCTGGGGAAGGATCCCTGGACACCTGCTGCGCGGCTTAGGACAACTGTGTCATGCGCTGCTAGGTCACTCTACATCTGCAGGAGCAGATGGAGAAACTTAGAGTCCCAGAAAAACCGAACAATCTCACTAAGCTTTTTTTTTTAATCACTTAAAAAATTCCATCCTCGTAAGAGAATTAATTCAGAAGTTGAAATTAACCTGTTGACTACAAAAATTACAAGGGCTTTTGAAGCTGCCTTCTACAGAAGCACATCAATTAACACCTTCAAGGGGTTTCAGAAGGTTTGGCACCATAGTGGACGTGGCAATATGAAATCGGAAGCCACATAGGTAGGTTTTTACCCCCCCAATATATTATTACATAGGTAAAGATGATCGGATTGACTGAAGACCTCAGGCCAGATCCTGGATCTGCTGGCACCAGCCACGTCACCAGGGTCCTTCCAAAACCTCCCCTGCTGCTGTAACCCAGGCAGCCGCCAGTGCGAGGCAGGTACCAATCCAGAAACAGATCCTAACTGCTCCAACACTCATATTCCATATCCATGAAGCTACTGTGAATAAACCCATTAAAATTCCATGAAATTCAGCATGTTAGGGGAACAAGTGCTACTGCTTTAAGCTACAAGCAAAGCTAAACACAAACACAGTTTGGGAAGAACTAACAGCTGAGCCGAGAGACCTTTTGTGCCGCACATTTATCACGGCGTGTATCTTGCTTAATAAATCTCATGCATTTGCACATATGGCTGTATATTTTTAAAGGCTTTATGCCTTTCATTTCTTTCTTGTTTTAGCTGCCTTTCATGGCTCTTCTGCCTCCTAGAAAACTCTGAAGTGTGTATTTCATTAAGAACTTTCAAAAGAAAATATTCCTCCCAATTTGTGAGAGAAGCCATTACTTTAACATCTCCTGAGATAAAGTATTGCTTATAGAAAAGGGAGAAGCAGGGCGGGGGGAAAAGTACAGAGCTGGGCTTCAAAGGTCTGGTTTCCATATGATAGAGCCTGGAATAAAAATATATCAAACAAAACCCCGTGTTTGAGGGCTTGGCATGAAAGAAGTACACAGGCTGCACAGAAAACTTTTCTTCAGCCCAACCTATTTTTCTCAACACAGACTTTCAGAACAGATCCTTAAATTCCAGCCTCGCTTCACATCCTTACGCCATTTGTTACCTGTATTTTCAATATTCCAAGAGACACTTTAATCACCACACTGTGCTTTAATTGTTATTAGCATTTAGATTATATGGTAATCTCACTGCCAGAAGTCAATATTAAATTACTGTCCTTGCCCGCTGAAGAGTGATATAGATAGAAGAGAGTTGAAATGTGTTCTGAAGTTTCAGTTCAATTTTATGTCCTAATTACTCCGGCATGTTATGAAAGGACTGTAACATCATACCATATATTCTTGTCATCCCATAGGCAGCTTTATGGTAACATTACAAAAGTCTATTGAACTCATTACGGGGGAGCATAATTGAAATGATACACAGAAAGTGCTAGCTGTTAATAAAGCCGTGTTGGTTTTGGTATCCTAGCCAGCCTGTTTCCCTGGTTTTTTCAGGATTAGGCTGGATTGTCAAAGACCCAGACGCATGATGGAAGTGGATGAGTTTGTGACTCCCCGTCTGCCAACGGAGACCCAGACCCTGAAGTCAAATCAACGCAGTTTCTACTGACTTGGGATGCAGCTACGCCAAATCGCACCACTTGAGAATTTGCCTCAAAGCACAGATTTTATTTAGTGTTCACTGGGGGGGATCCAACACAACTGCTGTCAAACTCAACCAAGCACAAGGTAACCACCTGTGCAGCTCAGAAGGTTCAGCTCTTCCTTTCAGGAGGCAGCTGCTCTCCATGACACTACCTCAGTGCTGCTGCACGCAGAGCTACGCAGGATTTCCACTGGCGAGCTTGGGAAATGTAGTGGGGTTTTAATATTTGCTGTGTGGAGCGCACACACATTTTTTCAGTGCTATGTATGTGGTTCTGCTTCACAGCAGGACAACACAAACTACTGGGTGGAATATAAGACAAACACAGAATATTTCACTGAATGAAAATGTAACAGCAAGTTTTACCGGTGGCCTGACGACTCAGAGAACAAGAAAAGGATGCTTGTCCCCCCCGTCTCCCGTGCAGCTGAACATAAAGCTCTCCAGATATGCTTTAGTTGAGAACATGTCCCGAGGAGTGTTTTCTATCAACCACGACACGAAAATTTCCTCACTTCAATCATTTCAACAGAATTTAGACACACATTCAGCTTTACTTGCCATGTCCTATCATAAAAACATCGCTCAGGAGACTGAACTGAAAACTTTTTGTCCAGCCCAAGTTGAAGTAAATCCAGTGTTACACATTTTATCACTTCCTTTGGGTTATTCAAATGGTTAATGCACTGTTGTTCTCCATTATTAAGGGTCTCTGCTTTGCAGAGATTTTCAACCCTATATCCTAGCCAGCGGGAAAGCAGCCCCTTCACAAACAGCTTTTAAGTCAAACATTTAAGGCAAGCATGGGTTTAAGTTTCTTTGAAACCTGCTTAAGCCTAAGTACATGCTATTTCCAATCACATGCTTTGATTATCTTGAATCTGATCCAACACCGATCAACAAAAACTAGATCTTGTAATTCCTCATTTTGCCTTTGGAATATTTCTCAGGCCACCAACAGACCAGGCTGCAAAATTCCCATTCACAAAGCAGATTCTCATTACTGCCCAAAACCAGCATGTCTTTTAAAGGCTCCATATTAAGAATTACTCTTTGATATTTCTTACTAGTGCGGCAATTAGAAACCAGCATAAAATTGGGAACTTTCCATCTCCCTGTCAGTAAATTGAGGCAGAGACACCAGCACAGGCCTTTGGCACCATCAGGACCATTAACCCAGCACAGGCTTTGGCCACACACTGCTCCTCTGAAAACCCACCCATCTCCTGTGGTATTCCAGCCATATGTGCAACAGGCTTCTCCACTACGTAACCTGACTCAGCACTTTCTTAATTGCTTTAAAGACATTCACTCGAACAACTAATCTGCATCCGCGTGAGCAATCTTCAGCAGGACAGAGGATCTATCCTGCCATGCTAAGAGCAATCCTATTATAAACGCTTCATGAACCCAAATACGAGTAAAATATATAATTCTGACTATAGGTAATTTATTCTTCTGTACTACTTAGCTAACATTCAACATTTAATTTTAAAAAATAGTATAATTGCTACCGTTATAGACCCGAATGATTGTTGACAGCTTTGCAGTCATCTACTGCAGGAAGAGGATATAGCCTGTTATTAGGATATGATGATCTAGAAATACCTATGGAAGAGGAAAGATTGTTTTTTTACTCAAGATCCTGCTAAAGGTGGGTGGGAAAGGCACTTTACATGAAGCCAGACAAATCCTGACCGGAGTCAGGCTTTTTTTCCATGAGAAAGTTGACTCGGCAAACAACACATCCAAGGATGCAGTGAATGTGCCATTGTTTTCAGACTGTAAAGGAAGACTGGATCTATTTGTAACAGGCACCATCTCTAACAAACGACTTCCAGCCTTGGCACACAGCGTGCTGGGTGAGATTCAAGGGGCTGTGGGTAGAGGAGGCTCTGAGTGACTAGAACTGCTTTTTCCTGCCTTGGTGGTGTCGTATATTGCCACCACTGATTGCTCAGCTCTATTATGCTACTTGGAATACACGGCGTTAAGCTACATCCCAAGCAGAACGACTCCTGTTTGCCTATCTGCTTGGTACGCACTGAAATTAAGAATTTCACAGTTGGGATGCCAAGAGGTTTCACACCACCACAATAACTGCGTGTTACGTTCGCATCACCTGAGGCAGCCACCAGTAGTCATTGATTTCCTCAGAGTATCTTCCAACATTATTTAAAGTTTTGGATATCTCTGGGTATGCGTGGCTTAGAAGCAATATAATATTCTAACACTAATATCCATGTAATCGTGTTATTTATGGAGAGGTTTCGCTCTCATCTGCACCAACTTCACACCAGAATAATTCCGTCATTTTTCCATGGCATTCCTTTCAGTGCAGGAGCATTATTAATTTAAGGTTTCCGGACGACACCAATGCTGTGAAAATGTTGCTCAGCCAAAAGTAATTCGGAAAGCTCGCTGAAATGTCAATACTCTCCTTACGGTCTTCCCAGCAGCACGGCGGACAGTGGAGCAGGTGGGAAAAGACAAGCTGTCAACACCGTGAAAAAAAGAACACGTGCCTTGGAAAGTGTCCTCAAAGCAAACTGAGCCCCTGCAAACAAGGACTTGCCTTTGCTTATTCTGGGAGCAGCTCAGGAACTAGCAGCAGAAGCTAGAAAGGGGTTTTATGAGACACCAAAGTCTAGCTGATGAAGCACTGGATGAGGATAGAGAGTGAGACTACACAAGCCTTTGTTTCTTTCAAATCTCTACAATTAAACTTGTTTTTCAGATCCTTGGTAGTTTCCAGTGAAAGCCACACGGATAATAACGCCCAAGTGCTGTTTGGGAGTACGAGGCAGCTGAAGGATGCTGCTTTTCCCCAGCCATCCGCAGGGAAACAACCACAAGGTCGCTTGCATCATCGCCAACAGACATGTTAAGTCTCAAGAGACAACACAGGAAGGCATGGAAAAGGCAACCCAGAAATCTGATTTCTTAAAGAAATGCAGCTCACAACCCTCACAATGCAGAGCGAAGAACAGCAACGAGGAGAGGGGAAGAAAAAAAACCCCAGCACATCAGCTCAAATCCCAAAAAACTCAGATATAGGCACAGTCCAATTAAAAGAACAGATGATCAAGCCCTTCTCCCCACTCGGGGCAGGGTACCCCCCTGGACATCTGCAAGTCAAAATGTGCCATACCTTAATCTGAAGGAATATCCTCTTAACACTGAACCTGTAGCCATATCCCTAAATTCATGATGTGATTGAGCATGCCATTAACGCTAAACATATAGAGTAAAATATCACACTTGGAGGGTTTTTTAAGGCTTGTACCCCAATATACAGGAGCTGATAGTTGAAAGGGATCTGAAGTCCATGCACAGGCAGAATAAATATTAAAGTGGCATGTGGTTAATACAAAATGATGTGAGAAATAAAAATCAGTAGAAGAAAATTGCTTCAGACATTACGTTATTGCTATTGAATTGAGATTTCTCCTGGTGAGAGCTGATAGAAAGAGAGAATCGTTTGAGAAGAACACTTACAACATTATGAATTAGACAAAAGCAGTATAACTTCTAGCATTTAAGTTGTTAGAGCTCTATGTTTTGCTTTTCATTACATGATTCTCACAGATTGGATCACTTCTCAAAGACCTTAGTCTCCTGTGTCACCCACGGGAAGATAATTTGGTTATTTCCCCGCTGCAAGGCACTGAGTCAGGGAGGAAAATCCTTTTAGATTTCTCAGCCAGGTATTGACCCAATCTGACTTTGCCTCGCTTTATTAGAACTGACAAGGCAAGAGACCAAGGAAAAACAGTTCCAACTAATAAAGATTCCCTATATTTAATTATTTTATGAGGATGCAGAAGTCCAGAAGCTTACAAAAAATCAAGGTGTCCATGTGAACTCTCTAGCACAGGGCACAGTGTCCAGACTCTGCTTAATATTTTATTAATATACTGAAAAGGGAAAAAAGAAGAAAGGACAGATAGCTCAAGAGGAGCAAGGGGAGCCTGAATGCTCTCACACCTTTCCCTTCAGAATTAACCTGTCTCATCAAAACACACCAGCATATTTTTTTCAAATTAATCTTTGGTGATTAAAAAAAGCATTTAAAAATTATAAAACGCTAAACAAGGTTTTTATTAGCTTTTAATTAAGTGCATTTCCTAGAACTCGAATTATCATTTTAGATTTTAAAGTACTTAGAATTGAAGATGAGCTTTTTTGGCAAATATAAAATTTCCGTTATGTTTATGAAGTCACTGAGAAATGAGAAGCCAGACAGTTTACATCATTCCACACGAGGACGGCTTCACAGGCTTTCACAAACAGGCAACCACCTCTTCTGAAGCAGCTCGGCTAATGACAAAGGACATTTCTGAACCTTCCAAGAGAAAGGACTCCTGCGTCTTGACTGACAGGCACAAAACTGCGAGGATGATGTCAACAGTAATTATTAGTACTGCCAATTCTACCATCTGACCGTTTCCAAGTGTTTTGCAAACACAACTAGATTCAGTTTCATAATTCTTTTCAGCATGTAATTAAATCCTATCACCTTTTACAACGGAGAAGCCTAAGAATACTAATTTTGCTAAAGGTTAGCTTGGCTGCCTGGAAACAAAACCCCTGGGAAAGCCTCTCGCAATCAGAGCTGCAGTAGTAACGAGCTGTTTGGCAGAACCAGCCCCAGGACCCACTCTATTTCAGCTTCCTCGCAATAGGTCTCCTTTCAGAGAGAGAATTTGGAGAGCACCTACTTTTAGAGCACAACCTCTTCCTTCAACAGAAAAACAAAAAACAAACAAGCAAAGAAAAGCACCCCCCAGAAAAACCCAATAGATGCCTTGATGCTTTCTTTTCACTCCTAGGAGCGATCCTTCCTGGAAGATTTTCTACTACCTCTCCATGCTGCAGCTCGTTATTGCCTCCAACCCACAATTTCACGCTGTTGCTGCACCATCCCATACACGGCCATCATCCAGGGCCCCTGGGGACTGGTTTTCTCCGCATATTTTCCTAGACGGGAGGAGGATGTTGAACATAATTCCTAACAGAGTCCACTGGACTTCTGAAAAATCGTATCTTTCTTGGAATGTGGAATCATTGCATAACGACACAAGGCCACGTACAACCCGTACCCTCAATGCACGACGCAGGCAGGATTTGGGCCAGGTATAACCTTGTTCTGCCCTCTGCAATATGGAAGAATCTTCTCTAACACACTTCCACACATCTGTTGCAAGTACAGAGTATCATAAAAACATATTACAACAAACATTAATAGTTTGGCTAGAAGGCAAGAATCTAAAGTTAAGTCTGTAACTCCATCCTGTGGTACGTAGGTATTACAGCACTTTTTTTTTTAACATCCAGGGACACCAAGATTTTTCAGTCATACAGTGGTAACGTGGCTCTCTGCTGGGGCTTGTGTCTGCTCAGCAATGCAGCGAGGTGCAAAGCTGACCCGGAAACATTCCAAACCCTTTGAGCAAGGTTCTTCAGAGCTCACCTGTCACAGCTTACTGGGAGTCTGGTCATCACTCATCCTGTCAGTCCTGTAAGACATTTATCCAGGTTGGATGGGACCTGGAGCAAGCTGATCTAGTGGGAGGTGTCCCTGCCCACGGCAAGGGGGTTGGAACTAGATGATCTCCAAGGTTCCTTCCAACCCAAACCATCTGTGATTCTATATTTCTAAGCAGTGTTTTTCTTAAGTCCCAGTACCTCAAACACGAGAACGCTGCAGCTTGCGCAATTAGCCTACTCTGATTTTCAGGGTGATCTCTAGATACATCCTTTATTGTGGTGAGGGTCCAAGGCGTGTTTTTGCTCATACTAGTAGTGAGAAGAAACTGCCAATAATAGAATACATTCTTTCTACATCAGTCTTTCCACTATCTCAACACTTCTGCTACTAAGGCGATGGAAAGACATCTGTTCTCTAATGGCCAGGCTGGGGAAACACGTTGCTGCCTTGCAGCTCAGCCCTTGGGCTGGAAGTTGCCTTCTTCAAAGATCTGCAGGTAGGGCCGTTTGTGCTCCTTAATCTGCCTTCAGGAACATCAGTCAAGTTAGCTTAATAACTGAGAATGAGTTTGTAAGTGAAGCTGGCTGGCTTCATTCAAAGCCGATTAAAGGCAGTTTGCGTGATCCCTGCGAGGAGCAGAGTCCTGGAACAACGCTGTGTGTGCGCAGCGATAACCATCGAAGGGCAGGATATCCATTTGCACAATCTGCTCCAGCAGAAAGTACCTGATCATTTCCAGTCAACGCGCATCTGCCGAGACATTAAGTGGTATTACGCGGAATACCCCATTATGGAAGAGAGAAAACAACCTGCTGATGAAAAGCAGATGATTTCCCACCTCTCCCTTTTTCCTTTAGCCTCATTTTGTCCAGCTGAATCAACTTCTTGATTTGCTGCGTGTTGCAATCAGGTATACAAAGCCCAACTTTATCCTTACGGAAAAAAAAATAGAATAAAATAAAAAGTCTCCTGCTCACTACAGCATATTACCTTCAAATCTCTTCTTCGGGCCGCTTCTCAGCATCATGACTTTTAAACTCTAAAGAAACCTCCTGCTGAGAGGGCTCTGACTGACAGTGGAAGGAAGGGAGGTTAATCACAGATGTGTATACCCACGGAAATTTGTGTTTTGAGACAGACAAGCAAGGGAAAAGCAATAGTTACACACCAAAACAAAGCAGTACCACTTGAGAGGAAACACCAGAGCAAATCATAGATTTTTTCACTCAGACATTAAAAAGAAATCTTTTTTCTTAGCTGAAAGACAGACAATCATACGTCTTGATGTTCCAAGCACAAGTAGTATATATCGAAGAGTGGCTGTCAATTTAGCTGGAGACAAGAAGTGTCCTTTTATAGCAGTTTTTAACATGCATTCATGAATTCTGCATGAACAGAAGTGTCCTTGTTAGCTTATCAAGTTCACATTTACATTCAAAGCAAAGCAGAAATTCAAACATATTTTAGCAGTGCTATGATCAAGTATGCACGAGCACCTTCGCTAGTCAGCCCGGCACCGAAGGGTTTTCAGAGGAGCAGTGCAAAACGCCGGGGCTAAGTTCACTAAGAGGTCTATTCAAAACTGACCAGAAGCAAGAAGAATTTCAACATGAAGCAATTGAATTTAATTTCTAAACCTCAACGAAGTACAGAGCTGTAAAGACAGATCGGCTTTCCAGAAAAGTGAGGAAGGGTGTGAAACACTCAGCCCAGTGGGAGAGCCAGAACAGCTGAACATTTTGATGGTCCTGCCTTCCTTAGGGTGCAGTTAGTTGCTCGTGCAAATACTGAATGTAAAGCAAGCCTACTACCTCTTTGTCCACCTTAATTGTCCAGTCTGTAACTGGGGATTTCTCTAATACTGCAGCCTCTGTCACCTGCAAAAGGCTTAGTGACAAGGTTTGGCGAATCAATTTAATTCCTTCTCAGATACATAGCTATTTAGATCAACTCATGGTGAACAGAACACAACTTCCAATCTGAAAACTATGCAGAATCCAAAACCTCTCTGGTGTCTGCAGATATTTAAAGCCTGGCTTTGTTTGAGCTCCTGTAATCACTGCTGAGGAACATGACTTAAACAGCATTACGTGCAGGCTCAACCCCATCACATCAAGCGTTATCTTCCAACTGACCAACGCTTTGAGCACATCACTGGATCCATGAAGGGGAAGCGACAAACCAAAAGAATAAATTCACTTTCTGTGCTGAACAAAGCACTGGGATTGAAGTGTCCTGCATCTCTCAAAGTCTCCTGCCTAACAAGCCATCGTACCACTCGAGGGTTGGTTCCCTTCATCGTACTCGACCAGTCTCGCTCCTTACGCCAGGAAAACCTTTTTCCCAGCCTTTGCTCTTCCACTGCAGGTTACAATACGAAGAGCCAAAAACAAGGAGGAAAGTATCTAGAGGCGGCTATTCCCAAACTATGGATAAGGGAAACCATCAGCATTAAAAGCGGCTTTTAATTTGCTTTGCTTCAAAGCAAACTCTTTTTCTTTTACAAATAAGCTGCTCTTAAAGCATGTCTTAGGAGTTTATAAAAAAAAAATCAGAAAAATTACAATACTGATGTTTCCCCTTCACACTCAGCAGTAGAAATACCTTGTAGTAAGATAGCCATCATAAACCTAAAAACCTTGGGGTGATACAACCCTCAAGTGCTGCACACCTGAGGAAAAAACAGCCTACTTCAAACAGGGCTGGGGCTCGGCACAGCGCAGATCGTCTTCCCCGTGTCAACAGTGCAGAACACCCCAAGTGCCCTGTCAGAGGCAAATCTGAAAGCTGTAACCACACTTAGATGTTGAGGTGTTATCCCAGCAGTATCTGCACTGTGAACACACACTAATAAGCCTCTAGGATGATTTTTTTTCCTGCACAGGTAAATATAAGCTATTTGCGAGCATGTTTTGCTCATTCCACATGTTGACTGGTCTCCTGGATCTGATACACAGCAGTGAACAGACACTCTTGAGGGGGATGCCGTATCTGGGGCCCCAAGCTGTCGATTATTACATTTTATTATTATTCTTTTACCATCCATTCCCTTAATTTCTTTATATTTGAGCTAATACTATTGAACTGGAAATAGCTCTCAATTCACAATTAAATAATCCAAAGCCATTTTGATTTTGGAAAGCGTTGAAAACATCAGCGAGGCTGGAGCTATCGAATCCCTGATTTGTAATGCCAAGAAATAAGGGAATTCTCAGGAATAACTGTGCCCTCTTCCTTCACGCTTTTTCAAATCCCCAGCTTCATCTGCCGGCAAATGAGAACACAGTGTCATCTAAAGAACTGGATTCAATAATTAAGATGCGAAGTTGCAGAATTGTGAGTGGGATGGAGTGGGTGGGAAGAGACTAAGCTTAAAATAGCACACATCTGCGCTGGAAAGCCCATCGCTTCATCCCGGAGAGGACAATCGGAGGGGAAGCGTTTAAGCGTTCGCCACAAAGCCCGTGCTGACTTAAGTCCATCACATATCCTAAAACTGGGAATCTAAGACAGTCAGAAATTGGGGTGTATTAGTCGTGCCTACTTGATTTATAGCTCAGTTCATAACCAGTGAGCAGCTCGGTGATACCTGCAACGCGGGCGAGGAGATGAGGGGGGAAGTAAAAGAGCCTGCAGCAAAGTCTCTCACCAGGACTCCTAACACCGCAACTCCCAGTAGGTTTGAGATTTGTTTTCTTTTGTGTCCTCTATAATAGTTGGCATTCATTTATTAAGATTCCATTAATTACGGTGCACATGAAACGATTAAAGTGGAATAGATTGTTTTGCACAGCAATGATTTCCCCCCCTCTGCCTAGCCTCCTGTGAAATGTTACAGCGTCTCATAGAATCTGTGGGGTTTGTCCCACCTCCCCTTTCTTTTTTTAAATCTTCAAAGCCCTACACATTTTTAGAGGAAAATTTCTTCAATTTGCTTCTAGGTTGCTCTCTGCTTATCAAAGTGAAAGTTGTCATTTCATTTGTGTTAAATGACAAGCCTCCTTCCTCTTCTCTCCCTCTTCCCTGTGCACTGACCTCAATTACTCCCGCAAATCAGATTAGCCTTGTTGACTTCCATCACTTCAATAATTAAGATACAGAACGATGAAACAAGTGCCTTCTAAGCAATCGTCCTCAGAGCTCCAGTAACAGCCCATTCTAATAAATTTTGGCAGCAAAGTGTGTTTTCTCTGCATGAACTTTAAGGCACCTGAAGACATATTGAATTTGGCATGTTCTCAAGAAACCCTTTAGGAACTCTTAAGTGGATGCTCACCTTGGATTTTCTTTCATTTCCATGGTTCAGAAAGAATAGATACCACGATGATTACACAAAACTACTGGGTTATTTGTCATCGCTTTCAGTTCCCTCCCCCAGGGCCCAAAACAGAAGCCCCATGTTTACGTGTCCTGCAACTGCAGGATTTTCCCTGGCTGGGACACTGGGGAACGGCACATTTTAACTCTACTTCCCTCTACTTTTCCCTTGCCCATCAACACATATACCTCTTCCCATGATGATACAGCAGATAAAATGGATTTATTTCCCTCTGAAAATTCAGGATTGGATTCTCAGGTGGTATAAACTGTTCTAGTGTCAGGGACTTGGAAGCGACTAAAGCAATTTGCTCATTAATTAATATAGAGAACATCATTATAAGATTACAAGCCTCATGTTATTGCTTTTGTTGTTTAGGTTTGGCTTTTTAATTAAGTTGAGACAACCATCCTCAAAAAAAGTGAATTTTTACCTGAACTCTTCCTGTTAGGAAGCTGTTTGAAATGAATATTGAGCTTGTTCTAATGAGAAGAAGACTTCTCAGGTCCAGGTTAGCCACTTAGACTCATGCCAACCTCAGCCTTAATTTTTGCATATTCCTCCTTTCCCTGGTGTATACCCACATGATGCATTATCACAGTTTCCTCTGATAAGCTAATGAAGCATGAGCATTCTAATCTCTCATTAATCATTTCCTCGATTACCCTAGAACCTCTGCTCTGCATCTGTTTCAGTTTATCTTCTTTGAATACAAGTGCCTGGAATTGTAAACAATTCTCTGGACAAGGTTTTATCAGAATCAGACACCGTAGTACTAGTTCTTCCCTATCGCAGTTATATCAAGATAAAAATTCAGTGAAACCAACCGCATTACACTTGATTTACACAGGAAGATATATTCTTCTCCTTTCTACTCAGAATCAGAAAAAAACCCCTAGTTTTCTTTGGTTTTTCTTCATACACACGTGCCCAATAAACTCTGATTCTGCTAGCTCTCGCACAGCTGCAATGCTGATGTAAGAACCCACCACCGCCTGCTTGCACTGAATTTGTGGCAGTATAAATAACAAAAATAAGAGACCGACAGACAATCAGGACCCAGCTGGTCGCGACAAGATGTGGAACCTTGAGTAACAACCAAGGCCAGGCAGCACTTCATCCCATTCCCCTGCGTGAAGCTCCTGCTAACCGAGCGGAGAAGGACGATCAGCCCGACACAGCCGGTAGCCGCTGCTGTGTCTGCTCTCTGGAGCTCCGAGCAGAGGTGCCCACACCAATGCCATTAGCTCCGGGACCAGGAGCCACGCACCTTGTGTTCACGCAGGGGTGGGACTCAGCCACTTCTCCTCGGGATCCGGCTCGTGCTCACGGGCAGTTCTTGGCTGTGGCACGTGGAGGTGTCACATCCAGGAGCTCTTCACCACGCTCTGCTGCGCAACGCGAGCATGGAGAGAGAATCAAACTGGGATTTGGATGCTGGCCATCTGCTTATTGCTTACGCTCCCTGGACCTGGTTTTTCCCATCTGTGAAATAAGCTTGATTGGATTTGATCTCCATTATAAAACATTCTGATAAGTCCTGATAAAATGGTGCCAACCACTCGGTGCCCGCGTGATACCCATTTTGCCAAATATGACTCCACATGGCTAACCAGGCCCCAGGAGACAACAGTAAAGCTCTTCTTAACATTAAGATTTTATTGTCAGACTTCAAGAAACAAGAATCTCAAGTGTGGAAGGAAGAGGAAAGCACAGCACCACTTCAAATCCCCCTTTTACAGCAACATAAAGTGGTCATCTAATGCAGTGCTATCATAAAATTAAATCATGCTCACTTGTCACTTTGTATGGTCTATACCGACAGATTAAAAACTACATGGCAAAATGTAATTTCCCAAACTGAAGGTAGAAGGGGAACTTGAAATATCTTCCTCTGCAGTGTCTGCTCAGTCCCACGTCCTCATGGTAATAAAGCAACAGTCACAGTTGGATAGAATTTAGCGCTGCTGTCTGCCTTCAGGGTACCGGCAACGCTTGTCCCGACAGCGCCAAGGGAAACGGCGAGTGGCAATTACAGGAGCATGCCAAGGTTATCTTTTTTCTTTAGAGAAATCCTGGCAAGGGGAGAGCTCTTCAAGTTAAGAATTTTGTAAACGTACAGTCAAGAGCAGTGAAAATAGTGGGTTTTTTTCCCCTGTTCCAAGCACAGGGTATGACTCCTACTGCAGCTGCCCAAGGCAGAGATGTTGAGTAAGGGCTGCACCAAAGCCCTCCATCGCACACACAGACACAGCAGTGTCTCTGTACAGCGGAAACCACCTCAGCTGGACTAACCTTTGCTTCCGCAAGAATCATCCCCATACAGAGGGAACAAGAAAACCAAGTGCCACCCACGACCTGCTGGAAGAGGGGCTGTGTTTGCCCAGAGGGAGATGGCGAGCAGCCCTGGCCAGGTTGCTCCTGCCACACGTCTTCCACAGGAAGGCTGTTGTCACAGGCATGGGTGGTGGGTGCCAATTTGTGCTCTCAGCTACAGCACAAACCCCTGTAAATACAGATCAATCCAGCCAGATACACCGGAGCCAGTTCCAAGGTACCTGGAGGTGGTAAATCTGTTCTTACATGTAAGCAGCAGTGGGAACAAGCAGATTGCCAAAAACATCAGGGCTGCAAATACAGAAAAAGTCTGTTAAGCTCAGCCCAAGGCTTACTGAGCCGAGTTACAAAGTGACATCGCTGGCCTTTAGCTCCTGCCCGTAAGTGCTACTCGGTCCAGCACTTGGGAAGGTCACGCAAATGACTGCAAGTGGCACTTGAACAAGTGAGAAATGGTGCAAAATGGAGCACAAGTGTATCTACACATCCACAAAATCAGCAGAACCATTCACGAGGCCGCTTCTCCTTTATAATAGTGCCCCTAGATTGTAACACCTGAAAATTGGGAAGAAAAAACCCAGTAATTTAAGCTCAGAGTCCACACAAATCCCTTCCATACAGCAACAACAATACAGCATCTTCGAGAGATCCCGACCCTAAATAAACACACAGGAATTCTGTAACGTTACCGAAAGTCGTATGTATTACAGCTGGCTACGTGCTCTGGCACAAACCCTGAGCTATATTGATTAAAAGCTCTGTTAAGATTTATCAGACTTGAGAATGCACTCTAGTTGATTAGGATTTCCAACTTCAAACTTTGAGTCGATACAACTTTTCATAGGTGATGTAAAGCAGCTTGGATTTCCTCTGTTCCCATCTGAAATTTGATAATAATTGTTTTAGTCCTAATATTGAAAAGCAGAAGTAAAGCACTTCAAAAAAATCAAAGAAATACACTTTTGAAGCAAAAGGGCACCTCGTGCCTGACAAGGCTATAGGAAAATGTCTCAGCGCAAGTGAGAATCACACTTTAAAGAGTGTGATAATAAATGGGAATGTGACAATAAATGGGAAATTCAGGCCTACAGAACTGTGATTCTTGTTACTTTGATGAGACCTCGAGTCCTTCCCTCTACATAGGATAAGCTTCATGCGAATATTCTACAGCCTTTGCATCAAGGGACTTTTTCCTTGTAAATGAACGATACGGAAAAAAAATGCCACCTTAAGTAGCACTGTGACGAGGAAGACATCTAACAAAAAAGTCAATATGAAATTTCTTTCCCTAAAAGTTATATACACATCAACATTTACAAATTTGTTCGTTTTTAAAAGGATACATTTGAGTTGGACATACACATCTTGGGAGTTCCCTCACATACTCAGCTGGATCCTTAGGCTCTGACTACGGAACTGATTTTCTCTCGGTTTAGCACTTGAGGTCAAGCCCATCAATAGTTCTGTGACCACACAATCACAGACAGGACCGATGACATTTTAAAGCTTAAGCAGCTGCATTTCAGGCACAGTCAAATAGCTCTTTGTCCGGTCCAGAACGAGAAACAGATTTGTACGTGAAGCTGGACGCTTGCAGTGATGCTCCCTACTTAATCTGGATTTAAAATATTTACAGCATGTGAAGGGACCTTTTGAAACGCAACTGAAGATGGACTACAAGATAGAAGATCATGGCCTTAGCAAACACCTTAAGCACAAAAAGAACCCCACCAAAACAAACAACTTATACCAATTTGCTTCTTTAGATGCCTAAATACCTTACAAAGACTCAAAACCGCACAGGGATGGTCAAGCAAGGTGCAGTGTTCAACACAAGATGGGAACGCCAGCAGACGTTCCTTTAGAAGCACAGCAGAAGTCCAAGTTAGAGGGACAAAAAAAGAGTCACGTATCTATGAATCATTAAGGAGTGCAGTATGAAAGCACTCGCGTGTCTGCGAGGTGCTCTCCAAGACTCAGCAGCATATGTCAGCCTAAAAATACAGACCAAAACAACATGTTATCTTAATTTTGGTTGTTTACATTTGTTGGCGACTTTGAAAATATGAAGTGGGATTTAATAGTGCTCAAAGCGTCTCACTGATTCATTCCTCAAAATCTGGACCTCAGCATTCTCTTTGAATCATCGCGCTTATATTTAGTGACAAGCAAACGCCTTGTGATTCTCTTAAAAATAAATATGAAGAGGCTTTAATCAAAGCTGAGCAGAAGAAACTATAACCGTCCTACAGTTGTTCTCTTTGAAAAATCTCTTCACATTAATTTTCAAGTAACAAGGACCCCAAAAAAGTCCCTACTGGAGATTTCTAGCATCAAAAGGCTGAAAAACACTGAACTGTCGTTCTTGGTGGTTCACGGCAGCAGAGATGGGACCTGAGCAAACAGCATTAGGCTCTACCAACACGCTAGGAAAGCCAGCTCTGTTAGTCAGGACTCTGAAAAGCTCCAGCATCCACTTCCAAGCTGCCAGGCACCAGCAGCAGTAGACACAGTAACTGATAGACCAGCTGAATGAACTTCAGCCCCACAGACCCTCCCCATATTCTTCTCCCTTCCCCATTTCCCAGTTGACACCCCGACAATCTCATCAGAATACCCAGACGCTTGCCAGCACAGGGATCACATTTTCATCAAAAGCCTTCAAAGAACTGCCTTCCTTGGTTGCTATCAGCATATTTTAGAGTTCCTATAGCGGAGCAGCATTTGTGGAGCCCACTTTACTCATTAAGGTCTGTTTTCATTGCCCTAGGACACAGCCACTCTGACCCCAGGTACAAAAACGCAGGGATTCGTTCAAAGGAGGGGGGAAAAAAAAAAACCCAAACCAAAACCAAAAAAGAACAGGCAGCTCATGCTGACATGAGGAATCGAACAGGGATTTTCTCAGCTCCATCCAGGTCTTCAGTCTCAGAAGTACCCTTTGTAACGTGTGTCCTTCCCATATGTCTACCTGCTTCTCTTGGAACCACGCTGCACCCCCACTTCTCCCTCCACCCTCCACCCTACCACTGTGTCTTGGCAGCTCCGCCTGAATCCTGGCACCGTGGCCATGCCTCTATCCGTGAGCCCTTTTGGCGGTGTGTGATGACTTCCAGCACGTTTCAGAATAAGGATCCTACATAAAGTGAGGGGAAGTCGAGGAAATTTTTTATTTTCCTTTTTTAGGCAGTGTAAATCCGCTGCTAACTACAAAGCGAGAATTGACCGCATCCATTTATCCGCGGATAACGTTCAAGGCTGACAGGACGTTCCTTCTTCCACTGCATCAGCCCGTCGCTGCCAGTTATTACCCACGCAAACGAAGCGTACAGCCACCGTTCTGCACCTCTGCATATGCCCATTCCTTTCGGGGAACCTAATCCCGTTAAAATACACAGCGGTAAGATGGCACTTGTCAATATTTGTATTGACAGATTGCCATTTTAGAGAAGAACCTCCGGGGACAACCCCCGTGGCGAGAGGCACCGTGGCAGCAGATGTCTTCGCAGCTGCAGCAGCCCACTAGAACAGTCAGTACAGTGGCTTTTGGCAAAGTGGAAGCAACGTAGGGAGCTGAATTGGCTCCTTCTTGTGTTTATATTTGCCTTCTCCTCATCTAATAAGGCAGGGAGACAGATGCCCTCTCCCAACAAACACAAGCTATGCTGCTGATACCGTCCAAGTAGTAAGGAATTCATTTTTAATCACCATGCTCTCTTCTTGGCCTTAATACACTGCCTATAGCTTTAACTGCACAACTGCCAAGAAGTTAGTTACAAAGCAGTAAAGTTTTTGCTAGGAAATTATTTCTGAGATTTAAACTAGAACAAAAACTTCCAAATCTCATGGATTCAATTTAATTAGATTTACAGTCCGGGATGACCATCCAGCAATAAAAAAAATAAGATTCCTATACAAATAATGAATTTGCCCAGTCATCCAATCAACCAAAGCAGCAAAACAGACTCTCTCGCTCTGTTACAAGCGTAATTGCCACCCCTGCCCCAAATCACTGCCTTTTACCAAGTATTCAGAAGGCCATCAGGGAAGGCGTTTCAGATCTACAAGGGTGAAGAAGAGCTTTAGAAAGAAAAAATACCAAACCCCTGGGTCAAATGCAAGTATAACCTTCCTGGAAGCGCTGGGTTAGTGATTAGGAGGGTTAACTTGCATGCTCCTAAAGGTTGGGGTTTCCATAAGGAGACACTGTGTTTAAGGGGAAAGGAGAAGTGTCTGTGCCTGCCCGTTGATGGTGACACTGAAACCTATTCGTGAAGTGTTTTGAAACCTGGTTCAAATCTTCCTTCTGCAGTTTCAACACATCCAACAGCACCACAGGGAGATCCAACACACAACATACTGACTCCATGCCTATGTTTTGAGAAGGTTCTGCTACAAACTCAGTCCTCTATTATGCTGGCATTTTCCCAATAACCATCATATAAACTGGCTAAGAAACCATTTTAGTATTTTTTAATTCACCTTGCACTGCATTTATTCAAGAGTGCCCTAGGCTATATGACTTGGTTCCCTGCATTCCCAGGATGCAAATAAACTGTCACTGTGATTTCTGACGGCAGCAGTTGGAGAAATCCTGCCACTGAATCTGGTGCTGTGTGTTCATTGAGAAGAAAAATGGCGACTGGGTGTTTTCCAGTTACTCACCTACCCAGCTCTTAACCTTCATCGCAGCTCCCTTCCCCCTTTGGCAAACGCCGTCGCTTGGCACGAGTGAAACCCAGTATTGATCTGGAACTGGTGCAAACATCCCCCGGGTAAGGCAGCCGGGAAGCTCCCGTCACTCTCTGCCCCCTGCATCTCACCGACGCCAAGTATCAACAGCCACAAAAGCTACTTTCCCACAGAACAAAAAAGACGAGAACACTACATTTCATCATGGGCAATAAACCCAGCAATGTTTGGTCAATCCTGGGATGTAAACTCACGTCAGGGCTACAGATCAGCGTTGCGTTACATAAATGATTCCTTATAGTACCATTTAAAGATGTGCTTTAATCCCAAAGTACTACTCAGGCTATTACTTTCTTATGAGTGACTTCATAAACGGTGATTACCACTAACCCACTACAGTAAATAGGGGGAAACAGACAGTTTTTATTTTCCCATAGCAGAACTGTGGGGAAATACATGGATGTTTTATGCTTGCTTAAGCAGTAATGACCCGTTCTGAGATCTCTTACTGCCCCAACTCTGCACCTCAGGCAGGCTTAAGTCATTGCCGGGACAAGAAAACTCCAAAGGCAGAGCTGGAGTTGAAGGGGAGATATTTTATAGCAGTAAGTGACTTAATTGAATGTGAACTACATCTTCCACACCCATTTACCATTTCACTTAACTTTGGGTACTTATTTCCTATTACAACATATCCATTCTCGTTTTGCTCATCACAGAAGCTGATGTGCAAAAAAGGACACAAAAAAAATCCTCAAAAAAGGCAGCCTGGCAACAGAACAGACACGTGGAGGAGTACGGGGCCTGGCCGTTTTTAGCAAATAATGAAAGTATTTCTCTAACAAAGGCGCTGCTGTCATGAAAGGATATTTTTAATATTGATAACTTCTTCATGCTCAAACTCCTCCTTCAGCTGTGCTATTTCACAAAGACTTCAAGCTGAAATAAGTATTCTGATAAAGGGCAAGTCATCATAAATCAGCATAAAAGAAAAGCTCCTTCTTAGTAAAACCTGATTTGAAAAGGATAAACACAAAAGCGTCAGCAGGGCCAAGCCCCTTTACAGCTTCAGGATTATTTTTAACTGCTGCAGATGCACGCCAAGAGACATCATCATAAACAACCAACTGGGTGCAAGAAAACTGCTTGGCTCATTTTAGGAGGTTTAATAAAGAGTTTGTTTCCTTTTGTTTTAAAAGGAGAAGAGTGAATCATCTTCTTGGTACCAGGGTTACACTTCTTTTGGTTCCCTGGAAAAGGAGTCTGATGTCTAACGCACGCTTTCCAAAGCTCCTGAAAGGTGCCAGGCACATCGCTTTCAGGTGCTCGGGTGTTTAACTTGGCCTCAAGTCCCTCTGAATTTGGCCTGAGCACACACTTTCTAAAGAAGCCAGGCCATGCACAATCTGTTTCTAACGTTAAAAACCTTGCAAAGCTCTGAGTAACAGTTGTTTGGATTGTGAGAGCTGCAGCCGGTATCAGAAAACATCACCTTTCACGGTAAAACGAAATCATCATCAATATTAGGATCTCAGTATATTGGCTAAATGCAAGCAAATACTGAACTACAGCTCGCGTAAGACAGATTTTTTCATAGCCAAAATAAATCATGCGGGCTCGGTTCTCTCGGAAACTGCTGTGAACGCATAACATAACCAGAGGAAGCCGGGCAGGGTCATTTTCCTCCATAACCTGCACCACAAGAGAAATTAATGTCACATTTGTGGGTTAGAAAGTCCGTGTTTGAGCAGCTGAAGAGAATTTGAAACTTCTTGCCAGACTGTGTAGCCACAGACAACACTCCAGCTCTTTCAAAATGCCAGCTTTCCCAAATCGCTTTGACATTTCCAGCCGCTAAAGTGCATTGTACTGAGTAATGTGAAGTCTGTTTACACAGGAATTGGATGGAAGACGCGCTTCTGCGTCCTACTGATGGGTAAAAATACTACCGCACTCCTTCTGATATCAAAGTGATACTAAAATAACAGCTCTTAGAATTTGGTTTCTCCAACTGAACGCAACCACTTACCCGCAGCGTGAAACGGATGGCAAAGGGTTGGAAGGATTCTCCTCCAGACCTGTTGGCAGCTTGCTCATGTTTTATTTCTCTACCAGCACCTTGTGCCCAGGAACACACTAAACCCGGCAGCGATACAATGGAAGCTGTGGGATAGCAACACGGATCAAGCACAAGTGCCCCGGACACAACAGAGTGGAGAATAGATCCCAACATGTTGGCTCCTGGGTTAGAGGCAACACGCCACGTTAGAAGGGAGCTTAGGAGCTTAATTCCTTTTAAAAACCTGACCCTTATCTATAAATGTAATATCTCTCCAACAAAGCACTTGAAATGTGTCAGCAGGACACTGCAGAACCTGGGTGCTAAACATGCCAGATAATAAGACAAAATTAAAAACTCAGTGAAAAGGTTCATATTGACACCATTTTAGACCTGCAGCATAAAGCACTGGCTTCCGGAAGCGTATTAACCACAGCAGAAAGGGGAAAAAAACACCTCTAAACTCTTTGGAGTTGCAGGTGAACAACCTGGCAGAAAATTTTGAAGGGTTTTGAGATCTTCAAATGAAAAATGCATCAAAGGAACAAAACCCAAATCAATCGGTGTGTGCACACAGGAAAGGCTGGGTCTAATTCCTCCAGGTCAGGTCCTGTCAGACTCTCCAAGGGCACATAAATTAGACACTGACTCAGTTTTTATGGCGCTATAACTGAAGTAAAGGTGGCACGTAATTTCTATCATTATTTTGTATTTTTTAACAGGCTACTGGTCTAAAAAAGGAGCTGTGTCCCCGAGCTAAAGAGCTCTGCTGCCACTGCAGCAGTACCCGAGCGAGGGCTTTCCTCTGCAGCGATTACCCACCGAGCAAAACGCGCAACAAGGCAACGCAATGTAAATGACATTTCAGCTAATTATGAGGCTACGAGCAACTAATCACGCAGCACTGTCAGTCACTTGAAAAAGTCACCCTGAATGCCAAGGGTATAAATTAGCAATTGAAATATTTACATATTTTGAAGCTGCACTTTGCCCCAAAGGGTAAACAGAGAGAAGTGCTGACAAGTCCTCCCGGCGCCTCGCCCCTGGGACAAGAAAAGCCAGCAGAAACCCAAGCAGCTCAGGACCCCAGTAAAAGCTATTCAGTGCATCACAGCAGTGGGCACAAGGCAAATCCTGTTCCAAATGCAGGCGTAGAGGCCCCATGCCAGGCAAAAGAGTTCCAATTAACATCATCAGCATCCTAATGGGCAGCCTGCAAAAGCGCTCAGCTACTCAGCATTTAAATTCTGTCCTTTTCATTCCAGGACTTGATCCTCTACCATGTAACTCTGGAAAGCTCCTTTGTCTTGCAGGAAACCACATCACCTCCCAGCAGCTGGTTACTGATGCTTGAACATCTATTTTCCTTTGAAAACGTTCCATTTTCTAATAAAAAGATTTTCCAACTAATTCTGTTGTATCTCTGTATATTTAAAAGGAACATTAATTATACTTTAAATAGTTTCCAACAAATCCTCCACATCCTTCCCGATTCCAGTGTTATCTAGTAAATTAATCCTCAGCCATTTATCTGGCTTAAGGTTAATTGATATATGACTCAATCTCATTTATTCCTAAAGAAATAAAGCGACACACATTCTACACTGGTAGGTAGCAAGCTCCTATTCACAGATTTAGACAGACAATTCCCTGTCCTCATTCACAATCCCTCCTCCCTCAAATGTTCTATTATCAATCTTTGTGCATTCAAAGATCACCTGATTTCACCCACAAATTCCTTCTTACTTCATCTTCCAAAGAATTATTCAAGAATAGGTGGGGAGAGGGGGAGGACTAGACAGGAACGTGCGTGCTTAAGGACACGGCCGTACATTGGCTCTCCACGCAGAGTCCAGCATCACCTGCACACCACGAACGCTCGTGGCAAGACCTTCCTGTCATGCTGGATGCCAAACACGGACGGTGTTGACAGGTCTATAAACATAAATAGAGTACAGGGCATCCTTAAAAATATAGCAAACCATCAGAAAAGGAGGAACCGGGGGCTAAGGGATTAAGGAACACATGAAGATGATGAATGGCTGCAAGAGTGGGGCTAACAGAGGACTCTGATGTCTCATCTGCTCTTTAGCCTGTTGAGGGGAGAAATTTCTTTTCTGTCCATAATGTAAGTCAACCTCTTTGTAGGAAAAACTACCTAGAGAAAGCCTGACAACTGGCTGCCTTTACAGAAGAGAAACAACTCGTTCCTGCTGCCCCTTCCTGATCACCTTGACACGATTTCTCTGTCGGCATGCGTGGGCACATCTCCTGCTGGCTGTAAATAGACGGAGGATTTACTACCTATGAGAGGCTCAAGCAATTTGCTGGCACTAGATATGTATCGCACTTGTGTGTGCATGTGTATAAGCACAACCTATAAGGTCTCCGAATTATTTATAGACAAAACAAGTAATTAAAATTTTTATTCTGCCCATTTCAAAGGGTAGAAGAGAAAAAAAAAAAAATCTGTTTTATTCTTTCATCAACAAAGCTGCCGCCCAACCTCATAACTCTGTCTACATGTTGTAAAGAAACGTGTAAGTGGCTCCTCGTCAAACACACTTTGCATTTTATGTGATGTACTGAAAAAGTAAGTGGCTTAGTGACTTCTTCCAATGTCAGGAAAGGGGAGAGCTCAAAACACAGAACCTTCCACATGTCACCAACCGCACATCTCCCCTAACACCCAACTTTCCAAGCGGAAAGATGCAGGGATCAGGAGATGGCTGCCCAGTACTGGGTAAAAGGACTCTGTGGTGGAAGACTGACCAGCTCAACAGCCGGAAACCCACATTTTGTTCTTGACTTTCAAAAGTTGTGAGTCTTGCTTAATCTTCCGGTGCATTGATGCTCTGTCCAACTGAAAACCTTGGCAAAGGGTGCCTGGAAAGTGACAATGGAAGGCAGGGTATTCATCGGCTCCTATTTCCAGCTCATTCATTTTCTCACTTTGTGACCCCAAAAATAACTACTCAGCCTCTCAACACAAAGCTGGGCACAACCAGCCCTGTCTGCTCCACACAAGCGTTGCAAAGGTGGCTGCCCACTGCTTCAGGAGAGCTTGGAGTTTCTTCTAAAACCAAATCCTGCCCCAGTAGAATAGCTACCTTGCTTTATGGAAGAGGAGGCTGTAATTACACGTGCAATCAATTGCCCTGGTATTTTAAATGTTTACAGAAAGCCAATGAATGCTTGGAAAAGAAAAACTCGCAGCTAAGGTTAGGCCTGGGCTGTGCCAAGAGCCACACACGGTTGCACTTGAGGATCGTCACTCCCGCCCCCAAACCAACCAGCCAACACAGGACCAAGAGGGAAGCATTTGTACCACCTTTAAAGAACAAAAAAAACCAGGATAACAGAGTGGGGCCAGAGCATCAGGCAGTTAAAGATAAATGGGGACGGCTCGTTGGAAGGTGGTTTTCTTCTTGAAATTGGTTCAAGTACAAAATCAGTGCGAGTCGGTTGTTTTCCCTTCAGATCAAAACTTCCCTCTGGTGATTCCGAGTGTCAGAAAAATTTAAAAGGAGTTTAAAAAATGAAGCCAGAGGCTTAGACATAACACTACCTGTCTTCTCAAACCAGTAGGACTGGTCTTTCACTGAAATGTTTTTCTGCTGTGAAAGAATTGAGAAGAAAGTGCTTTAGCGCCTAGTCAAACACCAGGAGCAACGCTTCCTCGGGGAGCAGAGGCACGCAAAGAGATGCAAGTCACAACAATATTTTTTCTTTCAAATAAAAAACAAAACACCACAATCGCTACAAATACCACATCAGCCTCCTAAATTATGAGTTCGTCAGTAATCCAGGAATGAATGGCTAGAGAATGAAATGACCCCACGTAAGCAGCGTTTCTCTGCTGATTACTCCTCTGCACCAGACTCTCCAAATGTCCCACTGAGCATGAAGGTGTTAACAGTTTTGTCTGTTTAGTTGTGCCGGTTGACAGAAGATAGTCAGCATTTAACAGAAGTGCCCCATGCAGAGAAAAAGTGATTTACAGGTTGGAGTGGAACTGTGCTTTTACTAATTATGCTACAGAGAAAGCTGCTCTGCGTTTGCTGGCTTTGGAGGAACTCTGCACTATTTCTTCGGCCGTGAGGTTTCGCCTGGCAGTATTTCTTTGCAGCACCATGAATTTAATCACATCAAAATGTCAGCAAAGAAAAATGAAACACATACAGGTCTTTTTCCCTGGATTGATATTTAGCAAAAGAAATAGATGTTTTCTTAAAGAGGCAGTGAGCTACACAAGGGTTTACGCTCCTGCTTTCACCTTTGGGCTCAATTTGGATTTCACTCCCCATGAATATAAATCAAAAGCACTTTTATCATATTCAATACAGCTTAGTCACAGCTGATTTTTTTCCCCTGTGTTTGTCCTAGCGCAGCATGGGTATGAAATGAGAGCGTTTATACTCCAGTGGACACCCAAGGTGACAGCAGAGCTCCCTGCTCGCATGGGACGAGGTTCGGAATACATCCACACACCAGGGCTGGCCAGAAAGACACGGAACCAGCGACACCCCGCACTGCTGACAACAGTCACGGACCTTGATTCTTTGCACCAACAACCGCTGACCTCCAAACAAAAAATGTATTTAACATAAAGCGTGTTCACTCTGCCTACGAACACCCGGAGAGGAGCGGTGCCTAGAGTGGTTTGATTCTTTGCACCGATAACCACTGACCTCCAAACTTAAAATGTATTTAACATAAAATTAGCTGACTCTGCCTATGAACACCCTGAGAGGAGCGGTGCCTATAGTAGTTACTAGCATCGTTACTACACATGCAGTTATTTCAAAGATATATAAGCGCCGTGTACAAAGCTGACACAGAACGATGAGGTACAAAGCAGAAATATCAAAAGAAAAACATATGCAAAACTCTGCATAACTAAAGAATAATGCTTCTTCAGTCGGTATCTCTCGCAGCATAGAAATCCCCCTTCCCCCAGCACCTCATTCTACATCTCATCATGACACTAACCTATAGCACTGCTCTTTAACGAGCTGGACTGAACTAAATACCTGCCTCGAAAACCAGGTAGGATTAAAGGCAGTTGCTCCAACCAGAATTGTAATTAAAGTGAATTTATATTAATCCAGGAGAGCTAAAGGAAAGGACAATGATTTATGAGCAATATCACTGGCATTTTCAAGAGGCATAAAAATCATTAAAAATGAATATCTAAAAACTATTAGTTAGGAAAGCAGCCATAATTGGAGAAGCAATCTAGTGTGTCTTTAGGGCATTTGGTTCCTACAGGGGAGACAAACTCAGATAACCTTTGAGAAAAACAAAAAACACATACCCAGCCTTAAATTTTTTAATGAAAAGGGATTAAATGACTGCTACTAAACTACACATATTTATTGCCCTATTCAAAGGGATTCCAAAACACATCACAAGCTCTGATTATTGGTCTCACCAGGGAAGTTTGTTTGTTTTGCTAAATTCACTCTTTATAACAATGATAAATTAATTGAGAGTTTATTCCAAGCGTGGCAGAAATTTTGAAAGCACCTAAGTGACCAAAGGCAGCTTTGTTCACAAGTTTACTGACTTCTATTTCAAATCAGTGTCAGTTGTCCTAGATATGAATTTCCTAGTATCTAAAAGGCAGAACTTCTGGGAATATGGGTTAATGATAATGAGTTACTGATTTGTGGTAAAGATTCTCCTCTGGACTATAGGACCAAAGTTTCAAGTCTGATCTATTTAGATTGCGTGTTCCCACAAAAACAAGGCTCAGGCTCTCGACCCTTCAATTCACTGGATCTAGAACCCAAATTAGCCAAAGGGCATATTACAGAGCACTGTAAAAAGATTAATCCTTTACACTGTCTTCTGAGGACATAATGCAGCTCACTTCTGATTTCTAACCATTCTTTTTAGCCAAAGCTTCCTTCCTTTTTTTTTACATAAGCACAAAGATTTTTGGATTTTTTTTTTTAAGCAGACAAGAAAAACATCAGCTGGGAAATGAAATGACGTATCAGAATGCAACCTAAAATATTCCAAACCCAAACTTACATTCATTAGACACTCAAGTGAGTGCAAAGGAAGGCTACAAAGGTGATTATGGGATTGGAGCATCTGTCAGGTAAGGAGCGGGTGAGGGCAGCAGGACTGTCTACCCTTGAGAAGTGAAGGCTCAGGAGGATCCCCCTGAAAGGGGGAGTAAAGAGGAGAGAGCCAGATTTTTTCTGCTGCCCAGAGACAGGACAAGAACAGTGGGCACAAGCTGAAAGACCAGAAATTCCATTTAAGAAAAAGCTTCCTTCCTGCGAGGGTGCTCAAACACAAGGACTGGTTGCCCTCAGAGGTTGCAGTTTCCACCACTGGAGATCTTTAAAACCCAAAATGGACACGGTCCTGAGCAACCTGTTCTAGTTGACTTTGCTTTGAGCAGGAGAGGCTGGACTAGACTGTCTCCTGAGGTCCCTTCCAACCCCAGCCTGTCTGTGGTGAAGACACCTACAGCTACTCATCTGATGCACTCAGTGGCCTTTTGATTTTTTTTATTATCTTAGAGCAGTACGTAAACCAAACCTAACCATCCACTTGGTCAGATATTCGCCTTTCAGCTTTACGCTTGATAGGTCACACCCAGCTGAAACGTCTTTGACTTTGCCTTTAAATAGACGTGTACATTCCCAGAGCAATCAATACATCCTGTAGACATATTTATTGGTCCCTATTCTCTGTAATTAAACTCAGCAAGAGCAATAACAATACCTTTAGTATTATCCTTTAAAAGTTGTCCTCTGGTTCCTTTAAGCTGTCTGAACAGATGGAGCCTTGCACTATCACCTTGCAAACTTTTTCCTTAGCTATTAAGCCACAGAAGAATTTAGGAGGAATCAATTAAATGCAGCAAATGTTTAATAACTGCTGTCACTTATTTCTTCACAGGAGTTTTAGGCTAATGAATAAAACATGTTCATAGAAGCCTGGTCTCCAAGAAGGCAACATAAAACGTCCCACTGAGTTCAACGCCTTGTGCCAGAGTTGTATAACCAATCTTTGCTTGCCATGGAGTATTCATCTCACTGTGTTAACACACCGGAAAACCCCGCTGGACTAGGACCCCAGCCCTAAACCCCAGGTAAGTCATATTCTGTAGTTCTGCAAACTTATCAAAGATACTCATAACATCCCAATTCATTTCTTCTCCGGTCTAGAGATCGATCATCAGGATTGAAACGCACTTTAAGTGCCAAAACTCCTGTCACGTTGGTGAGCACTTAGTTGTAAGATTACTCATATCAAACTCGGTAAGATTATTCCTTCAATCAAGTAATTGCCAACTAGAGGGTGCCTACAGCTTGGCCCACTGTCAAAACTGAGCATTTAATAGGAGACATCATTTGGAGTGCAGATGATAGCATCTACTCAAGGCGCAAATGATGTTTCTACCTTTGTCTCAATAAACCTACTTAAATGAATAAAGATGCAAATGAAGTGCAAATAAAAGCTTTATCACAGCCACTTCGTTGTGAGGGAAACAGTTTACTCAAGTCAATAGAAATACAGAAACATCATGGAAAAGAACTTGCTTATCCTTACGATGCTGAATGATGGAAAAACTCTCCCTTGTGAATGAGGTTAACGCCGTGCCCTCCCTGTACACACAACTTCAGCTTTACTTTTGCCAAGTTTCTGTAGTACACTAAGGCAGCCCATATAACAAATATCAAAAATGCATTCAATTGCAGCAGCTTAGCCTTCCAGTTATTAAATTCCAAAACCTGTAAACGGGAGCAGGGCCCCTACCCAAATTACTTAACATAAAACACAACCGCCAGGTTACCAGAACTGACAGGGATTGGTTTTAATGGCAAAAAAAAAAAGATCAGGCACACTTCTTGTGGATAGTTTTTCTTGAATACAGACATATTAGTTGTCTTCCCAGATCGGACATTACATATCCCCCTCTCAAAGAATGAAGGTAGGGTTACATAATACTGTCCGAGACAAGTTTAACTACAGCTCATCAAAAGGTCCTCACTGATGAAAAAAATACAAACGTGCTAAGATACGAAAAGAAATCCGTGAAGTAGATCTACACTAAACCAATTACGTTTATGGGGTCTTAGCATTGGCTTTAATAGGATTTAGATAAGGCTTTAACCTCAGCGTGACTTAGATCACATACTCGAGTACACAGCTAAATTGGCTCTCTGTGTATTGGCAACCCGAATCCTGTCCTGATTGATGTGAAAAGCTCTTCCTGCAACGGTCACCTCAGTCCTGAGTTTTAGAGGAAAAGAGGGGGAGCGAGGCCGGAACACAGCACAGCAGACAGCCTTGGGGAGCTTTTTAGAATTCCTTGGCTCTACCTTTGGTTTTTTCCAGTTAAATAAATGGTTGCTTGCAGAACATACATTAGCAAAATCTGCTACAGGTTTTGAATTGAAACAGGAGGACTCTAACTTTCCCATCTAACAAATCCATTACTATTCCATTTAATACAGAGTATTGCTAATAATGACTGCTTTGGAATGAGGAAGAGAACAAACCTATCACCTACCTCACTAAGGCTTATTTCATGCTGCGATACACCACTACATTAACTCTCCACATTTACAGGGCAAATGCATTCCCTCCCATCATAATATGAATCTCACTGTACTGCCTACATTTACTCACAGCCAAATAGAAGAAGATATCTCCTACCTGAAGTCTTCAACTGTAAAAATCAATTGTGGCACAGAGTAACTTACTGAGCATGCACTACCCAGGATTTATAGTACGTAGACTTCATTGCTGGCTGTTAGCTTCTCTCGCAGTCATTAATTACATATTTAAAGACACCTCGTTCATACAGAGCGATTTTGAGACAATTCACCAAACTGAAGACACAGACCATGCAGCCCATTATCTTCTTCCGTATGTTTAATGCAGCTAACATTGGTGAAACCTTAAGGAGAGGTGAATCCTAACACTCCCTGGGTGTTCGTTTTGGTCACACAGAATGTGCTGGAGGCTCACACCGATTTTATAGACTTTGTGCCAGGTTGCAAAATGCTGATCTGAGCAAACAACCTCCTGATGGTGCAATGGCTGCACAGCCACGGGGAACCAAGCTCTTCCTCCACGATTCAGAGGGTTCCCATCACCTCTCTCAATTTGCACTGCAAACCAAAGCTTAACTCCTCCACCTGCAGTGAAGCTCACACTACCAGCTTTCACCTGCAATACTCTGGTGCCTCAATACCACACAGGGCCACCAAAACTTGTCCCTTCACTTACCTTCCATACTTAAGAAGTTACCTCTTGAGTTAGAAAGTTGTGTGCAAATACCAGAGAGTCCCTTGGTAAATGTTCTTCTTGGGTTCCATGTACAGCATCTTCCTGCCTGTACTAACTACTACAAGCTCACGTAATTCTTTCTGTTACTTCCCATTGAGGTAAAATTCACTGAAAAAACATCCCGCCGAGACAATTAAAAATAGTGCATAAAGGGTATCGTTGGCACTCTGGAACGCTGTTGACAAAATTAAGACATTACTTACAATTACACTGCTAGTAATTTATGCAGCCAGTAGATGATGCCAGCGCAGGCGATGCCAGCTCTGCTAATGAAACCGAAATCAATTTGACAGCAGAATGATGGTGGATTCTGAAAACAAGTACCAACAGTTTGCAGGTGGTTTAGGCAGCTATAAAATCTGATTTATAGGGGCTTTTTAATCCTTATTTTAATTCACCTTGTGGGAATGCACCGTAATAAAACATCCTGCCACGTTACAAATGCCAAGCTGTTGGAGATCCTGTGTGGTTCAAGTGCAGTGAATTCTACAGATCCAATTGCAATTTTCACGTGTTTACACTCCGGCTACGCTCCCTCCCCACTCTCAGATACAAGTTTCATTTCTCGGCATACATATTTACATACTCCTGTATCAGAGAGAACGGAAATAACAGAGGCACAACTACTCTTTAGTTGAAATTTAGCCATGCCTTACCCTTCAGAGGCTGTAATTTATGCCGCTGGTGTTGGATACGGAGGCACGTGGCTGCTATCAATCTCGTGCAGCACCGGTGCTGCTCCAGAGTAGCAGGCAGCTCAGTGCTCCTCGGTGTCCCGTCTACATAAAACCGGGTAGCCCAAAGGGGACCTCTGAAACAGTCTTTTAAACTCGGCTCTACAGTGTCACTGCAGTGCATGGAGAGGTTCCTAACACAAAAAACTTGGTGCATGGAAAAAAAAAAAAAAAGGATGAATTTTAAAGAGGTGACTATTTCCCCATGATTATACAAAACATCCTACTTCACAAATGGAAATGTAGTTGCTCGTATTCCCCCTCCATTGAGCTGCCATTACGCTGCAGGACTCCCTGCTTTCTGCATCATTTGTATTCCTGCCGTCTACTGCAATCAATTCAGATGAGATACTATTGCTGCTGTTCTCCTCTGCAAACATCTTCACAACGGAGAGGGATTTCAGAATTAGATTTTCGTCTATTCTGTAACTACTGATCTCTACAGGAATTAATGCATTCGGAAAAAGGACCAAGTATTACACAAGATGAAGTTTACTTAAAGTACACAAGATGAAAGGAGAGGACCTGTATAATCATACACATCTGAGAGTGCTAGCATTCCCCTCTGCTCAGCACTAGAGAGATATAAAAAAAACCAGGGACTGAAGTGTCTCTGAGACTGTTAGAAACGTTGGTTGAAAACAACACTTTCCCTCTCATGGAGGAAAGGAATTGGAGTGTTTTAACTCAACCTCAGCACCACATGGGTTCTTGAAATAGAGGTGCTGACCCTGTCTGATCTCCAAGACCAGCACGATCACAAATCAGTCCAGGTGGCAAAAAAAATTATTAGTATCATTTATCATAAGCAGATTTTACAAAGCGACAGGGTTTTGCTGGATGGAAGTTCGGAAAGGTTGAGTTACACTCAGAAATAAGAAAACAACAGCACTTCTGCATGGCAAAATATTGCCACATTTATCCAGAGACGCCCCTGAAATGCTACCAGGGGTGGGAGGAAGAATTACTTTCCTCAACCCTTGACTGATAAAACATACTCTGTGAGGCTCCACGCTTCCCAAGAGCTTTAAGAAGAGACATCAACAGAAAAGCAGGATGGCAGCTGCCACTGCTAACTGAGCTCCTGGCCAGCAGGACATTAGCTGTGATCCTAAAGCATAGGAAGGAACCCTCTCTGTCTGCCCAGCAGGAGATGGACCTTCTCATTTGAAGAACTGTATTTTATTCTCATACCATTATAGACATGCAAAAAGTCCTCTAGTCTTTTTGGTACTGTAAAAGCAAACAAGATAAATTAGGAGCAGCCCCAGAACGCTCCTGCTATTTTAAGAGAGATTTCCTATAGACTTTATGCATAGCAAGGGCAGAAAAAAGGCTCTTAAGATGGTAAACAGCACCAAAACGAAGGGGAAGGCTCACACTGTATGTCACCATTGCCAGTCACTTTTGTTATAGTAGTTTCTAAAAAAGCAACAGGGACCCATCATGTACACATCAGAAAAGACCATCAACACCCTCGTTCTCTTCTCCAGCACAAAAATCAAGACTCTCCTTTCATCCCAAACACACTTTTCAAAACACTTTTTCAAAGCACTTCACAGGCTGCTCTCAAGAAGGATCAACTCGGTTCACCAAAGACCTCCAGCCACCACCAGCTCCAAGGGCACAGCAGAAAGAACTTTTCTCTGACTGGAGAATGTTTAAGAAATCTGAATATACATTACCTCCAAATGGGTGGCAGAAACACCGCAGCTACTCCCACCAAGTCACAGAGCAGGAGCGACCCTCAGCTTCCCTTCCCCGTTCCTCCTGGGGCAGGGATTAATCACCTAGTTTGAGAATGAGCAGCACCTGCTGACACAAAGCATCTGCAGCACCTGGGCCTTCCCTGGAGGTCTCCCACCTCGCTGCTAATTCAGCCAAATCCTGTTTAGTTTCTCTAATTTGGTAAGTGCCTTTTGAATGCTTACAGCTGCACAAGCCCTTGGGGTTTAGTGCTTCGTGCACTTCAGTTTATTATCCTTTGGGCAACTATTTCCCCCATTTTATATTCTAATTTATTGCATGTTTACCTGCTAGACCACACGGGGACCACTGCCACTTTTCCAATCAATTATATCATAGGAGATATTGTCAGTGTGGCTCTATTAACAGATACATCAAACTGTGGCTCAACTCCCAGCAGAGGCTCTTGGTGTGACTGCCGCGATGATATCCTCACGGCAAATTAAATAGAAGAGAGTCTCAGATGCTGGGAGAGGCTACTGCATAATTTATCACCAAAAGGCTGGAAGAATGATGGGACCAAGCAACGAAGAAAATCAGTTCCTTAACTGTTTTTGAACACTTCCTAAATCTGGGGAGCAAAAAGTTATCTGGCCTTGGTGAGATGGACTATTTAAAAGAACAGTCCACGCACCCATGCTGTACAGGTGTCCTGTCACCACAGCTGGGTATTTACAGCAGCCCTGTGAGGACTGTGTGATGGAGAATACGGAAATAATATTCCTACTAGAAAAGGTTATTATTCTGTACAGAGAATACATGAACAATTTTGTCACGAGGAGGAGGAAGCGGGTGGACAAGTCATGCGGGTGGTTTGGCCCCACGGGGCAGAGCTGAAGGCTGTTTCTCTTACCAGTTCACCACAAGTCACTACATTTGTTAGCACTAATTAGACGCACCTCTGAACAGGAGGACCAGAACCTGGTCTGCTTTTACGTCCTCTAAGTCCAAGGGTCTCATGTTCCTCACAAATTGAAATAGATGTTGAAATGACTGCTCATTTTCTGCTGTTTCCGTAGATCAGGTTAGCAACAGCATCTTTTTTTAAGGGAAAGGAGGTCAGAAGTGGACAGGCAAAGGATTTGTCAGCATACTCCAGTCAAGCAACAGGAAATTACAGGTCACTTCAATTACAATTAATTAAACTTCAGATAATTAGTTTGACATCTAGACCCACGCACACCACCACAGCACTCTGCTGCAGGCCTGTGCTTGTGCTGTCTGTACTCTCCAGGACTACACTCGGTGTCTGAACTCTCCTTGGCAATAAGGAGGTAAAACAAGAACCTTGGATTTCCCCAGGAAGACAGCAGGGACGATTCTGAAGTCTGAGTTTGACAATGGCCGCACAACTGGGATATTTCAGGGGTCCCTGGTCCTGCTATTTCTAACAATCAGCCTTATATATACTACCACGCTTGGAAACAGGGTGCAGGGTACCTTGTCCAGCATCCTCAGGCTCTCGTGTCCCCAGGTGAACAGAGGAGAATGGGATTACAAAGAGATTATCATCTCTTCATATTAAAACCACAGCAACAAGCAATTTCATTTAAGAAAGTTCCCCAAAATTAGGTGTGCAGGGTTAGCAGAGTCATCAGAAATGTGACGTTCCTCAATCTCTTGTCAAGACAAAAGTACTCGTGTGAAGAGCAAGGCAGTTTTAAGTACAGATCAAAATAAAGAAAAGCAAAACTTCTAGCCTTTTGCATATTTTTCTGCCAACCACTACAACTCTATGTACTGTCTGCAGCTTTACAGTCAATAAATAAATAAATCCCTTTTTCATATTTGTTGCCTTTACAAGTTCTACTCTTCTCTGACACTATGACAAGGCCCCACGATAAAAAAAGAAGAAAAAAAAAAATCGAGGGTGGGATCTCTGGAAGTTTTATATATCTGCCAAGTTTCATCAAAACAACTCACGCAGGGGTCTGACTGCAGAAATGCAATAAAAACCCCACAACTATTTCACATTTTTCAAAACCTGAGTGCCACGAAATACATCCTCCATACCCCGAGTCTGAGCCTGAATCTCAGCCGACCATTAGTTTTAGCACAACATTTATGTCAGAACTCCAAACCACAGTCCAACAAGCTTCCGCACGTACGTGATTTCTAAACAGCAATGCATTTACCCTAGGAAATGGTTTCTTAAACTTAAAATGAACAAACCAGGTCAACAGCTGATTATATTTTTAAATTACATTTGCTAAAGAAGGGATAGATCCTAAACTGCCTAACCCCCATCTCTGGTTTTAACGGCACTCCGTGAGGAAGAAAGTAATTTCTGCTTTACAAAGCTGAGGAATAACACTCCTTTGTTGATGCAGGAAATTCAGAAATAATAATGGATTGCAGAGAAAAAGGGGAATTGATCCCTTTGTGTCACCGAGCAAAGCTGGATCATAATCACGTCACAGAGACAAAATGGGATTTTGAGACGCTGCCGCCATCCCAGTGGTGACGGAGGTTTTTGTTTGTCCATTTAACTTCGCAGCATTGAGTAGTCCTCCCCGGTCCCTTCCTCTGACGTGAAATTTGTGGTAGGCTCCAGTAAAATGAAAAATACAGGCCCCCAGTATTTCCACACACACATTAAGTGGCTTCTCCTGAATTCTCCTGATGCTTCCTGAATTCTTCTCAAACTACATTCCAGTAAAAGCCACTGGTTGGCTGATAAAACTGCACCAAACCCTCACGTCCTGGTTCGGTCTGACATCTCCATTTCCAGCCACTCTAAGACAAAACACCCAGCTGACACTGCTAGAAATATTTTCATTGCTTCTTTTCGCTCTAAGACCTCGCCACCTGGCCCGCTGTGCCGTCTTGGTGGCCTGGTCACGCTGATCCAATTGCCCTTAATCTACCCAGCTCTTCTGCTCTTCTTCCCTCTGCCCTTCACCCGGGCATTCAGCCGCCCCGGCTCAGCTCACACGCCTCAATCCCTGGCACTAACCGCACAAAACAGATGAACCGAGTCCAATTCTGACCAGCTGAGACTCACAATATGTCCTTGGGACTGAGCACAGAGCAGAAAGCTTTCACTTACGCATATGGTTTTTAATAGGATTCGCACCGTTTTTGACCCTTCTCAGTGTTGCGGGGCTGTCTGAGCCATGCAGGCAGGCTCGGTGGCAGCTGGTGGGAGGACAACACTGTCCCATCACACCCTAATTACATCGAGGACATGCAGATGTTTGACCTTTTACCAGAGCGCAGAGGAAGAGAAGAGCGAGGCTCTGCCAGCCTCTGCCGTTACTGGCTGGTGCTGCAATTTAATGGCAAATTGAAAAGGCAATTTAATGATAAGAGCCTTTGTTTTATTTGGGGGAGGATGGCTGGGGGCAGGGCTTGTCTTTGAAAATTAAACCTTCCTACTCTTCAGAACATCCGTAACGAAGTTAATAGTGTGAGTTCCCTACAGCTCAGGGCAGATGGACAAACGCACAACAGAGAAGTGACTCAACAGAGTCCCATGGACAACAGAGCATCCACAGGCTGCTTTGTCTTTCTGGAGTAAGGTAGGTTAAAAGATACTCCAGGTCTGTTATTTTTAGAAGGAACATCTACTGGTACATGGTGCACAGGAGGTTCATATCTAAAGCAAGACAACAGCTTCCAAAAAATCAGTCTTCTACAGTCGCCTCTCAAGCATGATGCTGCTGGACTCGCACCCATTTTTCCCCTCTCTTTTTTGACAATCTCTGCAATTTCAGCATCAACCAGATAACTAACAGTCACACCGCTCTCAGCAGATTTGAGTAGACACTTCTAGTCCTGTACTTGAACTGTCAGAGGCAGAAGACAGTTATCATTTGCGTCACCGTGACGGCACTATGTCCCCGCGTTTCACTGATAAATAGATACCTCTTTTGTTTCCATCTCAATGGCCTCATTAAGATTTAAACTTTAAAAACTTATTTATAGTTGAAGTTAATTTATTTTATTAATGACTAAGATGGCAGGAAGCATCTGAGCATCTCAGATGGAAAATTAAGTGCTGTATTGTGAGCTGCATTATAAAAAAAGCTGCTCTTTGTACCTCAGCCTGAAGACTCAACACCCTGAAGGGGCAGCTCCCTGGAAACCCCATTCATTTCCACTTACTTTCATTTGCTGCTGAGTACCTAATTCCACGTCAACACACGCAGAAGGAACAAGGGAGCATCTCAAAATTATAAATCTTACCACAACGGATCAGAGAAACTCACGCAAGAAAGTGATGCACGTTTCTGATTTCCAAAACAGAACTTTTGTTTCATAAAAAAAAAGTTTCACCTTCAGACAAGATGAAAACAAATCACGAGTCACGATCCAGAGCTGCTGGCACGACTTACACGCATTGGCAACGGCAGCATGTGAACATCCAACCCCAGGCAGAGCAGGGGCACAGCCCTGCTGCCCTTTGCTTGTCAAATAACAGCAGGTTAATTTGGTTAATTTGAACGGATTCCAGCGCAAACATTTCCATCTTAACGAAACGCAATGCACCGATACCAGCCAATTACCCCAAAATGATCACTACCAGAAGAGAAGCTAAGGTGAAAGGAATTTCTACAGAAATTTTAAATAAAAGCTTCCTAGACGAAAAGAAAAACCTACCCCGAACAAGTGCATATTACCACCACGTGGCAAAATTTGCAACGTTTCTCTCCCAAATGTTTTTTCAAGGTTCGGTGGCGTGTCCTGTGGCACAACTGCCCACTCGCGTTTGAGCTAAAGGATTTTGGACTAAAACATTCAGTAAGGACTAATTAACTCTCTGCTTTCATTAGTGAAGAATAATAGCAGAGTGATCTTGAACGGGAATGATCTTGAACAATTAATGTTAATTGCTTATGCTTGTATGAAAGACCTTGACCAATTTACGGTAATGGTTTATCTTCCCTTCAGGAGCAGAAAATGAGTAGCCCTCTCTAGGCTTTAGGGATGTGGTAGGATGACTTAGTTAACCCTTTAAGAGCCAATTAAGTGTATCTATGAAGGGGGAAAGAAAAAAATGTACTTAATAATGGTAATGCAGACAGACGTAGCCAGAAATTACTCAATTTCTTTCTGAATTTTTAAAAATAACCTCATTTTAATGCATTAACAAGGTTTGCAAAACAAGCAACGTCATTTAAAGGAAGAGCTCCTGCAAAACAGGCAAAAGAAAGATCTTTAACGATCGGAGTTTTTCTTAGCCAAGATACCAAAGGAAACATAAAATTTCTGTGGAATATAAAGAATGAAAGTCCTAACTCTTGCTTTCAGCCTTCTCATCACTGAAGCCTATTCAGCATTCTCCCATACACAATATTCAAACCATTCCTGGACAAAATGATACCAAGATATCAAAGCAACACATAGATATTAAAATTCTACTGAAAGATTTCTTATGGTCCTTCTGTTCCCTGCCTGCTTCGTGCCTGGTATAGAAGGATCCTAGCAATGCCTAGGAGTTGTGGCTGCTCCCACATACCACAGGCTTCTCCTGCATGTAATTCCCCATTCTCTCTGCTATTGCACCAAAATAAAAGCTTTGTTTCTCCCAACTCCAGTTCCTAAGTTAAAATAAAAGTGCTAGGATGCCAGCGATCTTATTTTGTGTACAGCACACCCAAGAACTGTCTGGTGTGGCTTACGGCTCGGGAAGCTACAGCGACTGCATCAACTTGGCATGCTCCATGTATACACAAGCTGATTTAAAATTATGTTCTACTTTAATAAAAGAAAATTGAAGTTGAGATGGGACCAGAAGGACCTTTGCAAATACGTGGCTAGTTTCAAAGCACAAAAATCTTGCATGTTGAGACTGCTCGTGGTGCAAATCACGCTATTAATTCAACTCTGTTCTAAAACAGGCAATGGAGCCCTTTAGGATCTTTCCCAATTGCAGAAGGGAGGAAAAAAACGCTTCACAACAATCACAGTGGTCAGGAGCCTCCCAGCTCAGCAAGGCCAACATCTCCAGTTCAGAAATTCTGCCACTCTTTCCAGGATGCCAGCACATAGGTGGGTGGCAGCTGTTTGCTTCCCATCAACGCTACAAGTGTGTAGAAGAATTTTTGTTGGGCTGCGTGCTGGAGCAGCTGAATGTGCTGTACTTCAAACCCTGGTCACTCGTGGAAAATGAGACACCAACCCAAGAAGCTGTCTCCTCTTCTGACATTGCCACACTCTGAGAAAGTCAGGCCCTCTCATCAGGCATCTTAAACACCATCTGTCCGTGTTGAGAATCCACTTCTGAAACTTGCTGAGCCTTGTGATGTATGTCCCTTGCTGAAAGTAAAAATGCTGCATGCAAGATGATGAATTGGACAATATGCTTGCTTTAGAGCTTCAGACTGCTTTCAGCGCCTATGGAAATGCCAGGCAGTTATTACACACCTCTAATTCTTGCTCAGATATTTCCCATTTTAATTCTTTTCAGAAGAAGGTGTTA